>JAGVVM010006532.1:0-28502 GCA_019149425.1 Psidium friedrichsthalianum
TGCTTGAATTATCTATGCTTTGTTGTATTTTTTTAAAGATGTCACGGCGCTGTTGTGTCCGCCCCGGATCCAATAACGCACGCTCGGCCAACCTTTCCTGTGCACATCGACGAATCCATCTACGACCTAGTCCGTGCTGTATCGGAGGCGCCCAGATCTCTCATCGCGAGCCGGTGCGGCTCTGCTGGCAATGACCACAATCTACCTGCGTAGCGTGCCTTCTATGCGCACATACAATTCAAAGGTACAGGGTGGAGACATAACAACCAAGAACACCTTTAAAAGGGCATGACACCTCTGATGATATATAGGAGCGTTGATACATACTCCCGGAAAGAAAACCTCACTATAGTCAGCTAGCTACGCTCTCTCAAAGAGCCTGACCAGTACATCATAACGCAGTGCCTCTCGAGCGTCCTCCTCGTGATCCTCCTCGGGGTCCATGCCCTGGGTCTCCTCTGGATCCTCCTCGCTGTGTCCATCGCGTCACCTCCGGCGTGACCATCGTGATCTCGATCGTCCTGTGACGGCATCTCCTGCACTAGGGTCTGTGTCTACGACCTCCCTCCGTAATCCTGATGGTTACCTGATCGGGGTCGGTGCCTCGCATGGGGGGTCGGGTCTCTTCTGAGTCCCGTCGAGCCACCGTACGCCTCTCTAACCCAGGCCGTCAGGTATCGTATGGTGGGTACGATAAATGTCCACCCTAATCTCTACAAGACAGTGGTACACATGCCTAATACAGCCACAGGCAGTGGACGTGCATATTCAAATGGATGTTAATCTCGGTGTGTCCATAATGCCTTTGGCTTCCAAAAAGACATGGGCGGCGGTGCAATCCATGCATGGTGGTGCCTGGATCTGTAAGAAGGAAGGCAAGCCACCGTGCCGCATGGAGTCGGAACTCGGATAAGCTCACCGGCCCTACGGCTAACGTATTAGCGTATACTAGAGTGGGTTCGTCCTTCCATGACTAGTCTTCACGGGTCCAGTTTCGGACGCTCTCAGATCATCCTCAGTACGCACGAGCCCCAACATGCTTACTGAGCGTGCAAATTTAACACAACCGACGCTCATACCTACTAACGGCACGTAGAAGTATAATCAAATGCAGATGGCATATGCAGATGTCGCGGCGGTCCTAAACGCTGGCCATGGTCGATCCCAATGATCATGCTCATTGCTCAATCGGCCCTACGGTGGTCCCATAGACCTTGCCCATGGCGCGTCTGGTCCTTGGGAGGATGAGGGGAAAGAAAGAGGGCGGAGGGCCAAAATCGCCTCAGGCTCACCCAACAGTGCCTTACAGCATGTGGCCGCAGACACTGCGTTCTCGCAGCCTTACTTTGTCTCCCTTATCTCTTCCACTTCCCTCAGGGCACTTCTCACGTCACACTCTGGTGCTCTTCCTGCTCTCAATGATGCGGGGCCCTCATGATTGCAACCCGTGACATTAACGACACAGAGCATGCATCGCTATGTATATGAGCACGACGGTACAAGGCACATCAGAATCAGCAAAGTGAACATGTACTCGTCAAACAGACCATATGAGATTCAGGAAGTGTCCCCACGCACGAATCCCCTAGCCATACAGAAATCAATAGAGGGTGTTCCCGTATTCACTCTCGTGTCCAAACCCATAACGGAAATATAAGAATCGTCATCTCCAGCGGTCCTATAATCGGACCTAAACCCACCACCCAAGCTAGTCCCTATGGAGTCATTAACCCAGCGACTAATGATTCAATGATTAAACACTCCTGGCAGGTGCATTTTAATTGAAGGACTCTAAGTTGGTTCAGCTCATTAGAGGATTCGCAGTCAAGTGGGCCTAAAGTCCAGACCAAGGCCCACAGGCCCACGAAGGAACTTCAGTCCACTAAGGTAAGACGGCCCATTATGAGGTTAAAGCCTTAGTCAAGTTGGGCCCATTAGAGTTCAAAGTTAAAAAGAAATGGGTTAGGCCCATTAGGTTAAGTGTGTGCTTAGTAATTTCAGTTGGGCCCTAATAATAACCAAGGCCCATTAATTAAACTTGGGCCCATTAATTAAATCTTAAGTCCATTATGATATTTAGGCCCAATTAGAGTTAATTCGTGTAGGGCCCAAGCCCATTTTCAAGGATTATCCAATTAAGCCCCTTTAGCCCATTTCAAGCCCATTTAGTCATTCTAGGCCCATATACATTAATGAAGCCTCATCTTTTAATGTTCCAACCATCATTGGGCCCATTCAATTGAAATTTTCGTCCTTTATAGCCCATTAACCCAATTAGGTTCAATTAGGTTCATTTAGGCCCAATTGAGTTAGAATTTAGTTCGCAAGCCCATCAATTAGCTTAGGCCCCTCATTTCTCACGCTTAGCCCATCTTTGCAGCCCACATATCTAACATTTCCAAGCCCAATTCATGTCCTCTAGGCCCTACACGCACGGCCCAATATGTACACAAGATGGGCCTAAAGCCCATTAATCTTAATCACACAAATTATACACTAATCACACCTAATTAGCCACTAACACATAACCATCCACACATATACATTCTAGCCTAAACTAGGATTAGAGGATTGCTTACCTAGAGTGGCTGAGGACGGCGGCTGGTCGGCGAGAAATCGGACGGCGACGTGGCGCTTCTCCTCGGCAAACGAGCTAGGCCGGCCGGAGAGGGAGAAGGAGAAGGGTGAGGTCGGGTGGTGTCCGAGGGAGCCGCACGGCCACAAGGACAAAAAGAAAAGAGTTTGAAGACTCACCAGGGACGGCGAAGATGGTACTGGTGGAACGGCGGGGGTCGGCAACGAGAAACAGTCGACGACGACGGCGTTCGGAGCGGACGGGCTGGAATCCAGAGAGAGGAAAGAGAGATCAGGGGATCGGTCGGCCTGTAGGGTACTCTCGCAGGGCGGCCAATGAAGAAGGAGAAACAAGAGGTAGGGACTCACCAGGTTCGGCTGGTGGCTGGTGGTGGCGGCGACGTCGCAGGGGCAGACGGCTTCGGGCGGCCTCAACGGCGGCGAGATGAGCGACCGAGAGAGGAGAGAGGAGACGTCGGGAGGGGGAGAGAGGGAGGTGGTGCCGGCCGACATTAGTGAGGAGTGAGGAGAGAGAGAGAGGAAATAGATTATAATCACATGGACAAAATGGTTAGTAAGTGAGTGGAGTGGTTGATGGGATTTTGTGACATGTTGATGGATTTATTGATGCATTGGGAATTGTGCCATGACTTGATTGATTTGACACTGATTGATTGATGTGACATCTGATTGATGTTGACATCTTGATTTGACTTGCCTCGTTTGCGTGCCAAATGCACCGATCGGGTCCGAGCGCGAAACAGATTTCTTGACAGGATTTGGTGTCGGTCTATCGAATCTTTTCTCAAAATCCTAATTAGTCTCATTCTTCTAAGGTCTGAGCATTACCGGGGGCATTTCGGTAATTTTCATTCACGTCTTGCTTCACGACGTGCACGTCTGTCTGACCTTCAGTCGACATTTCTGAAACCGACTTCATTCTTCATTGCGTTTATCTTACCGATTCGATTGTCCATCGTCAGATTTCATTTTGGTGGTCAATTTCACTAAATACCGACCCTGTCTCAGTCTCAAGCTAACGGGCGGCTGATTGGGAAAAATTCCCAGATAGGCCTTTCCCCTTCGTTGGTCAGCTCAGTGTAGCTAATCCTGAGTGAGGTCGACTAGAGTGTATTAGTGAAGTGTTTTCCATTCATTTAGAAATTCTGACTATTGGGTCGAATTTCAGACTGTCACAATGGGAAGGGCAAAGCTCACCTGTTGGAGATCCTTTATTTGCTACATTTAATTTTCGCACCGAAGTCAAACCCTTGAATGGGAAGGGCAAAGCCCACTCGTTGGAGGTCTTTATTTACCACACTTAATTTCCTGCAATTTAATTTCTGTACCATCAAACCCCAAGATGGGTAAGCCGAGCCAAGGCCGAGTCCCTCATTGGAGGTCTTTTATTTATCGCAATTTAATTCCTGTAATTTAAATTTCTGTACCATCAAACCCCAAGATAAGTAAGCCAAGCCAAGGCCGAGTCCCTCGTTGGAGGTCCTTTATTTATCGCAATCTAATTTCCTGCAATTTATTTCTGTACCATCTAACCCTAAGATGGGTAAGGCCGAGCCAAGGCCGAACTCCTCGTTTGAGGTCGCTTTATTTATCTCACAATTTAATTTTCTGTAATTTAATTTCTGCACCGTTAAACCTCAAAAGGGATGGTCAAGCCAAGGCTGGGTCATCCATTGGAGGTCTCTACTTACTGTTCTTTATTTTCTATAATTTAATTTCTGCCCCTTAAACCCCAAAGGGAGTCCAGGTCGAGGCTGGCTAATCATTGGAGGTCTTTATTTACTGTCATTTATTTTCCGTAATTTAATTTCTGCATCATTAAACCCCAAAAAGGGAAGGCCAAGCTAAGACTGAGCCATCCATTGGAGGTTTTTTATTTACTATCCTTTACTTCCTGTAGTTTAGTTTCTGCATCATCAATCCCCATTAATGAGTAGGCCGAACCACCTGCTGGAGGTCGTAACACTGCAAGAAGTCGTTAGCTCACTCCCTCTTTCGGCTTCAGGGAATTTTTAATGCTTTGAAAATACCAAAAAAATCTTTCATGTGCATTTCACATAGCATATTTCATGCATTTTGGCCATGCCGTATTCGTATCTTGTATTGTCATTGATTTATGCGTATTCATCTAAAAAAATTCAAAAGAAAAATCTCAAAAATTAGGAAACGGGCCATTTCGACTGGCCAATCCCATTTTTAATGATTCATTTGTGTGTCGAGTCCGCATATCAGCATTCGCACGTCCAGTACGCATGTCGCTGTATGCACATCCACGTATGGCCTGTCCGCGTGCGTACACACGTCCACATACCATGTCCGCGTCCCACGTCCACGTACGCATGTCGCATATGCACGTCCACATATGCATGTCCGCGTTCTCATGTCTACGTAGCATGTCACGTATGTATGTCCGCGTTCCCATGTCGACGTACGCATGTCTGCGTTCCCACGTCCACGTACGCATGTCCACTTCTCACGTCCACGTAGCATGTTGCGTACGCCCGTCGACGTACGCGTGTCCGCGTTTCCACGTTGACGTACGCACATTCTGTACCCACGTCCATGTACGCACGTTCCTGTACCCACGTCCATGTACGCACGTTCCCGTACCCACGTCTATATACGCATGTCTACGTACGCATGTCACGTTTGCACGTCCACGTAAGCATGTCCCCGTACACACGTCCACGTATGCATGTCGCGTTCCCGCATCCACGTACGCATCTCGCGTACGCATGTCCACGTACACATGTCGCGTACGCCGTCCACGTACGCATATCCGCGCTCGCATGTCCACGTATGCATGTCGCGTTTGCCCGGCCACGTACGCATGTCGCATTCGCATATTGTATTTGTGTGTCTTCATATCTGCATGTCGTATTCGTACATTTTCGTATCTGTATAATTTTATTCGTATGTTTTGTATCTGCCTGTCTGTATTCTATACCTACATTCGCAAGTCCACATACGTATGTCGCGTCTGCATGTCACATATGTAGTCGCGTCTGCACATCCGCCTTCATATGTCGCATCCGCATGTCTGCGTCCACGTGCTGCATTTGTATATCCATTTTCGCGTGCCGTATTTTGCGTGTCGGCGCTCGCATGTAATGCACGTTCGCATGTGACGCGTTATTCTTATTTGCATGTCATATTTGTATATCTATGCTCGCATATTCATGACTGCATGTCTGCATTCATGTTATACGTTTGCACATCTGTATGTATATATTCATGTTTTGCTTATCCATGCATCCATTACATCCATGCATGTTATCTAAAAAGTGAAAATACAAAAAAAAGAGAATACCTCACTAGAGGCTCAGAAGTAAACCAAGCATGAGTTGCCAAATTAGGATACCCATGAAATTAAGGTACCGAAAGTGCATTAGTTTTAATTAACTAGTGTAACCAAGTCCCCGAACTCATAATCTCTGGTTCATAGAAGTAATTTAGTTCTCCCACTAATTTACTTAGGTTTCTAATCGACTACCCAAAAATAGTAGTGGCGACTCCAAATTCTAAAATCATTTAAACAAAAATCAAAGTTGCGATTTCGATAGAACTTGGAGGGTAGTTTCCTATTTGGTTCAAAACATGTTTGATTATTAAGACCAGAGGTAGAAGTCTCCCCAATATGACTTCCTCAGAACCTCCTACCCTCTCAACCAACGACCAGCCCTCTGATATTTCTGTCCCTCTCACACTTACACCACTACCTGATCTCAAGCACTCTCCTCTGCTTCCAGATAGATTATCTCTATGAGGTAACCTATCATGAGGACGCAAAGATCTCTGAAACCCATCTCCCCATCATGAACCCATATGGCTACTTTTGCTAAGCCACCCTCCTTTTCACCTATCCGGACCATCAAGAACTCATCAAACACTCTCCCAAAGCTGTGAAAGAATATGTCCAGTCCTCCAAGTGTGACCAACATCCAATTATGGCATCATGAACAAGCAGTTCATCACTCTATTCATTCCACCTGAATTTCCAGGCCAATTGATACGGCAAGGATAAACCTCATCTTCATTTTGGAGCCATCCAGTTTCCCTTTTTCCATAGCAGAAAGGTCTTCCTGTAGTGGCCCGAGCAGCGTTGCTCGAGCACCCGTTTCCAATACGGTAACAATGCTGTGATCTGGAACCATCCAAACCACCTAAATCAGGAACCATCTTTGTAACTCTCTTCCCAAACTTCAACATGGCCCTGGCAATCCGAACCATCTCACTGCTACAAGATTCAGATCCAGCAAGCACATGCGCCAATCAATTCATGCGTTCTACCCTTCCTGATCCTTAGGTCTAAGATGGTGCCTAGCTAACTACCCCAACCATCAGCCTTATCACTCCGAATCCTCGAACAATTGATGATGCCCTGGTGATAAATTGTCACGCCCCAAACCCTACGGGCCCGCGACATCCCTGTCATCTCATACGACGAATCCAGCGAACGCCTGGCCTACGAATAGCGACGGCCCAGGATGCACATCGCGGCCAGACGACGCTATGGTCTAACGCCAATTCTGAAACCTGCGGAGCGTGCCTTCTACACATGCATACATACACAAGATAATGGGGTAGTACACGAAAGAAGTAGTACACAAACAAAACACCATATCATATATATAAACCAGCGTTAGGTACAGACCCCAAAAGAAAATACACACTATGATCAAAAGCCCTACGCTCGGATTATCTAAACTCGACGTCTGATGCGGTCACTCCTGCGGCTCCTCCTCTGGGTCGTAGTCTGCCCACGGGTCGTCCTCCTCCTCTGGGTCTGACTCCATATCCTCGCCCTCCTCGTGGCCATTAACCTCCATGCGACCGGGAGACGGCAGCCCCCGCCATCGGGTCTGGGTCTACCACCTCTCCTCCATAAGTAGCGGAATGGAGAAGTCCGGGTCCTCCTCATAGTACAGGGGCGTCGCAATGGGGTCCCTCAAAACCGAACATGCCCTCTCTCATCCAGGCTTCGAACCTATGGGGTACAAAATGAGGGTCTCCCTGATCTACCCAGATGGTAGTCAGTCGTCGCTCCCAGAGGACAGCGTCCTCGTCTACATGCTGGGTTATCTCAGTCTCGATCTGCACGGGCAGTCCAAAAGTACAGGGGGCTCGGCCATCACTGGCGATCTGGATCTGAAAATAAGGCAACCACCGCAGTGAGTCGGAGACTCAGCAAGCTCACCACTAATCCTAGCGTAGGATAGGGTATGCAAATGGGGTCGGTCCTATCCAATGGACTAAGGTTCTGGTCATCTAATTCGGGTACACTCTCAAACTCAAAGAAAGTACCACACCCCAAAACAGGAGTACCCAGACTGCGCAGGTATATACATCATGCATGTCAAATATGAACGGCCAACAAATCAATGGCAGCACACACAAATGCAAAACGAATGCATGATTCAGTCTGCCTCAAACGATCCCAGTGGATCCTGTCTACTTATCGCTCCAATTCCCATCAGGGCCCATCCAACAGTGCCACTTGGCCATATCTCAACTGCGTTCGTTACGCCTTACGTTGGTCACCCTTTATCTCTCCATTTCCCCGCGTAACTACGCCTCAGGGGCTCATCCAACATGTCACACTCCTGGTGACTCGTGCCATGCTCACAGTACAGAATGTGCAGACAAATTCACAATGCATCGATCACAGAGCAGGCAATATCATAGGTCTCACAAGCAACGAGGCAAGCAGCATAACAATTTGACAACCAGTCAACAACCCATATTCATCGGGTTATGTCACAAGTGGACCTAGTGCCCTGCACAAACTTTCACAGTCTACTGGGTTCAATTCGGGTACCTCACATGATTATGGCCCTATTGTTCTCACTCTTAGAACTGGCCCATCAGATAAGCTAAGCCCATCAAGGTATAAGGCCCATTAAAGTAGGTCGGCCCATTAGATATGTTAGCCCAATAAGCCAGGTTGGGCCCATTTAATTAAGTTGGGGCCCATTAAGGTTCAAGGCCCATTAACCATACATAAGCCCATAATTTGATAGTAGGTAATTATTAATTCAAGGCCCATTATCATTACATTTTCGTGTAGGGCCCAAGCCCATAATTGAATGTAAGCTTAAAAGGCCCATAATTGCCCATTTGGGCCCAATTCAAGTCCCTAGGCCCATGTACACTATTGGGCCCTAAGATTTTAGGTTCAAGGCCATTATTAAGGCCCTTTTAATTGAATTTTCGTCCACAAGATGGCCCATCAAGATAACTTAGGCCCATTAGCCTTTATTAGCTTAGTTTAGTCCAAACTAGGCCTCCAAGCCCATTAGTACCCATCGGCCCATCGTTTACACGCTTAATTCATCCAATTGCAGCCCACATAGAATGTTTCGTGGCCCATTTCAACACCAACAAGCCCCTCATTCGGCCCGATGCTCTAATTAGCCAATTAGTTTAACATAAACTAGCTTAATCCATGCATTATCTACCTTAACCCATCCACCACAGCCCTTAACACAACAACCTCGCAAGCATACGTCAAGCCTAGACTAAGATTAGAGGATATGCTTACCTATTTGGACCGAGATTAGCTACGGGGACGGTGGAGAACTCCGGCGGCCGGTTCGGCGTTTCGCGGGCACGGGGAGTAGGCGGCGGCTCACGGCTGTTCCGGCGGTTCTACGGGGGTTCCAAGGGCCCTAAGACATCATTCCACAAGCCAAGAGAGGTGAGGAACGGAGGGGATTGAGCTGAGTTAGCCGAAGACCTTGCCACGACGAAAGACGGACAAAGAAAGGAAACGAGGCTGGTCGAGGGTGTTTTAGGAGTTTACAAGCCACGAGAACCAAGGGAATAAGGCTTAGAGGACTTACCAAGTACGTGGGAGAGAGGGGGCCGACGGTGGCGGAGCAACGACGACGACGGGGCGGCAACGGGCGACGTTCGGAGCGGCGGACGAAGGGAACGCCGAGAGAAAGAGGAGAAGAAGAAAAATGGGGAGGAAGATGATGGTGTCTCGCCGAATGGGGTATAAGGGAGAGAGAGAAGAGGTTATAAGAGTTTTATTTAAATTCAAAATGGGATATAATGGGTTAGGTCAAATAGTGACATGGATTTGATTTGTACTTTGACATGTGACTTGATTGATGGATTAACTTGTCTTGGAAATTGTGCCATGATTGATGTGATTGACAAGACACTTGATTGATGTGACAACTGATTTGACTTGCCTCGATTTGCGTGCCAAATGCACCGATCGGTCCCGAGCGCGAACGAATTTCGACTGGGTTTGGTTTCGCTCTCCGTATTCACTCTCAAAAATCCTAATTTATCTAATTCTAAGAACTGGGCATTTACCGGGGGCATTTCGGTAATTTTCCTATTCACGTCTTGCTTCTCGACGTGCACCGCTGTCTGCCCTTCGGGCGACGTTTCTGAAACTGAATCCATTTCTTCATTGTGGTTATCTTACTAATTCGATTGTCCAATGTCGGACTTCATTTTGTGGTCAATTTCATTAAATAGACTCTGCCTCAGTCTCAGACAACGGGCGGCTGGTTGGGAAAAAATTCCTAGATAGCCTTTCCCCTTCGGTTAGTCATCTCAGGGTAGCTAATCCTGAGTGATCGTCGATCAGAGTGTATTAACGAAGTGTTTTCCATTCATTTAGAAATTCTGACAATGGTCGAATTTTCAGACTGTCACAATAAATGTTACCAACGACCAGACTTCATGTGTCTTTGTTCCCAAGCAGATTCCAAGGGAAAAGCTCTTGCAATTGTTACCAGATACTTGGGTAACAAACTATGAAAAAATCCATCATCAACCACCGCCTATCAGGCGACAGATCCGGTGTATACCGGAAAAAGGGAGGAGAAGTTGCTATCACTTTTCCCAAAGAGAAACCTGAGTCTCTGTTTCCTGGACTTCCTACTATCCTTTGTTTCACACACCGTGTCCAACAGAACCTCTTGCACGTGAAGAACCTGACCCAAAGCCAAATGTCCAGTCGTTCGACTCTCAAGGACGACCCATCCATGCGTTCAAAGATTCTACGGAACATTGCTTTGAGACTCCTTTTGTCCATGTGATTCGTGTTCAAAGCTTCTGAACCTAGATCTCCCAGGAAGAGAAAGACCCGCTCTACTAAAGGTACCAAGATGGTGACCCTACCATAGGTCCTCTTGGAGAGGATGAAGGAAGATATCAATTCCATGGTTTCATATGCTGAGCCAAAGTCAAGAACACAACTCCAACTCCACAAACCTTCCCATGACCAACCGCCCAAAGCAAAGCCAATCACCTCCCCTTTTTACAAACCCATCCTTAAATGGACTCAAAAATACCCAGTTAGTCCAGAAGCAAAGATCCAGTTTCCTAAACCACCCTCTCTCCAGCCACCAACACATTCTATCCGAATGTTCAACCCCCAGGATTTCCCTCCTCTCCCACCACTCGTCAATCTCAAACCCAGACTTTCCCACCTCCTGAACCGTTTGCGGATATGGATCGAAAGTACTACCATACTCCCAAAATACCTGCAAAAGACAACATCCATCCATCGGGACACCAAGCTAGCACAGATCTAGTTGAAACCACTCTCAATTGGCAAACTGAAAATGCTCTGGCACAGAACATGGTTTTAAACCAAGTTCACACTGATGTTGCTCTAATCAAAAGAATGATAGAAGATTTTTAGAAGCGACTGACCCTCCTAGAAGAGGGGAAGATTCCCCATCACTATTTGGAAGATCAAACACTAGAGATCAACAAACTCAGGAATCAAATCCGAATGCTTCAGCAGCAACAACACAACACCACAACCCTCAGCACCACCACTCCAGACTTTACCAAGTCTGGTAGAGACCAGTCTTTTGGTCCACTTTCCCTACAGAAGTATCATGACGCCCCAGACGATTCCTAAGCCATCATCAAGCGAGGCAAGTCTATTTCCGCCTTCTAACTCCGCCAGGCTTAAAAGGCTCAGAGAAGAACAGTTAAACAAGCTGAAGAACGTCGTCAGAAAGAAGAAGAAGAGCGACGTAAGCGGATCGGAAAAGAACCAGAAATTTCTAGTTCTACACCTTCCCAGAAACGAAGCCTCCGATCCAATGATCTCCAATCCTATTGAAGGATTCCTTCGCTAGCAAGCTAAGGATATGGTTTCTACCACATCTCAGTTTGTCTACCAGGTTACCGAGCCCTCGGACTCTGATACATCCGAAGACAGTTCAAACGAAGAAGAAGAACCTCTTCTTCCATCAACCATCTTTATGGCAGACCCAGTTCCAGACCTAGTAGTCGACCCTGTTGACGAAAACATACCTCCCTTGTCAGAAAGTCCAAACCCTGGCACCTCCACAAAATATTTCTCCTTTGATGACATACCCCCGTATAAATGGCCCGATCGTATTCAGGAGTTTCATGCATCGCTTTTGGCCCGAGAACTCCAGGACCACGACACCTACGCATCTCTCCTTGACTTCACAACCTGTTTTACGGGATCCCTAAAGTGTTGGTGGGCTTTGATAGAAGAACAAGACCAGGTGTCTTTGTTATCAAATTCTTTTGAAAATGCCCTTCTGGTGATCCATACATACTTCGTGGGACAAGTCCAAATCTTGTAGACTTGAAACGGAAAGAATATTTCGAGCGCAGATGTTGCTCCCTGGAAAAGCGTGATCTCGATAAGCACTTCAAGATCATGATGAAGTTGTTTTATGAGATCGGTGGAGATAACAATCTCAAAATGGTCTATATGGCATCCATTCCCAAAGAACTGTCAGACACTGTTGAAAAATCTCTACATGCTTCACAGAGAAGTATCCTTGACTCTACCCTCGGAGAACTCCAACAGGCTATTCATATAGCCATTGAAGACTTATGCCATAGACGGGAATTGTTCCAGAAGTACATGACGGAAAACAAGCAAATCAAAAATGCTTGTGATCGATCTCATTGGAAGATCAAATGTCCTAGGAATTGTGACAGCACGAGTTGCACCAAATCCAAAAAGACCAGGCATTACCGCAAGTTCTATCGCGGTAAGCACGAGAAGCCAAGAAAGAAGAAATGGAAGTTTTTGCGCAGGAAACTGCACAAGACGACTTCCAAACAATGCAAATCTGATCGATGCTTTGTGTGCAACAAAAAGGACATTATGCGAAGAACTGCCCAAAGGCACCAAAGGGCAGAGAATGGTAAGGCAGCTGAAAAAGTTTCTGGCGTCTCCTTGGATGATGATGACATCGAATCCATATTCTCTTTCGATGAAGAACCAGAACCTGAAACCATTTTCGCCTTACAAGAAGAATTGTCAAAATCATCTGATGATTCAGAGTTTTCAGACTCCATCTACACCTTCTACCCCACTTACCGATTTCAAGAAAACCTGAGACATCCCAGACCACTCACCCATACATCCTTGTCCAAATCCATTCCACTCAGCTTCCCAAACCAATTTCTGTGGTAGCACTAATTGATACCGGTGCTACGGTTTCCCTTCTGGACACCAAGATCCTCCCCTCTTCGTGTTGGAAACCCCACATTACCAACTTCACCGCGGCATCAGGAGATATCTTTTCCTCCTTCTGTAAGAGCCTCCTAGTGACTATTGAGGTTATGCCCGGATGTCACGTGACTACTCCCATTTTGGGCTGCAGTGCTCCAGATCGAGACCTAATCCTTGGATGGGACATTCTTGCCAAACTAAAGGTAAGGATTCTTCCCAGAGGAATTAAATTCAAGTCCAAATAAAGTAGTATACCGATATCCAGAGATTATTCTCAGTCTCTCCACAACTGCTTGACCCAATAGTTCAATCCCTCAAGAACCTATGTACAGACAGCCATGCTCACTTTGTGGCCAAACACCAGTCCCCCTCTGGAAAAACCCAGATTCTTTGTTAGACTACCTTTCAGGTCTGACCTAGAAATAAACCCTACCAAAGCGACCCATTCAGTGTATGAATCCAGAACAGCTTCGGCTAGCGCAGGCCGAGTGCCAAGACCTCCTGAACCAAGGTCTTATTGAGCCAGTCGACCCATTGAAATCCCAGTGGGCTTGTGAAGCCTTCTATGTCAACAAAAAGGCCGAACAAATCAGAGGAAAGATCAGGCTTGTAGTAAACTACCAACCTTTGAATGCCTTTCTCAGAGATGACAAGTTCCCCCTTCCTCACAAGAACTCATGGTTCACCAGTTTGGTGAATGCACGTATATACTCCAAATTCGACCTCAAGTCGGGATTCTGGCAGCTGGGTATTCACCCAGAAGAAAGGTTCAAAACAGCTTTTGCTTTCCCAACCATCACTACCAATGGACCGTGCTCCCCTTTGGGTTGAAAACCACTCCGTCCATATTTCAAAAAGCCATGTGCAAAATATTCGAGCCATCTCCATATGGCCCAAATCTATGTGGATGATATCTTGCTCTACAGTTCTGATGAGCAATCTCATTGTTCCCTATTGGAACAATTCGCTCGCCTAGCCCTTCCCCTGGCATTATGCTATCCGAGAAAAGATGCAGCTGGCCTAGAAAGAAATAGAATTTCTCGGCATGCAACTGGATGAGCACACTTACTGTCCCAAGCCACACATTACTGAAGAACTTTTAAAGTTCCCTGAAAAGCTCACACGGAAAGAAACTTAAGTCTTTCTTGGAATTGTCAACTATTTGCGGGACTTTGTCCCAAAGATAGTAATCAAGCTTAGAGCTCTCCAGGAAATGTTAAAGAAAGAGCCCCCCCATAGGGTGAAAGGCAGACTAAGGCGGTTGCCTATCTGAAAAAGAAACTTCAGAACTTGCCACCGTTGACTATCCATCTGACGGAAAAGAATCCTTCAAACAGAGGCCAGTGATACACGCTGGGCTGCGATCCTTATCGAAGAAGGAATGGCATCAAAAGCATTTGTGGATACAAAAGTGGATGCTTCTCCCCCGCAGAAACACACTACTATTCTACCTTCAAGGAAACTGGCGGTTAAGAATGAAATAAAGAAATTCGAATTCCATCTCATTGGAGTCCATTTTCTCATCGAAATGGATATGTCATCATTCCCACAAATGATCAAATTCAAGCAGCGCCAGATTCCGCACCCTCAGCTGTTACGCTGGGCAGAATGGTTTCAAAATGTTCATTTGAGACCAAACATCTTAAAGGCGAATAGAACGTACTGGCTGACTTCCTATCTCGACCTAGGAAGACGGAAGCCCTCCGAATGTATGTTAAACGAAGGTACGTTGGACCACACAAATACGAAACACAAGACATTCAAAGAACTTGGGTAGTCTTCCAGTACCCACCAGAAGTTCGACACATCATTCAGGAAGGACGTTTCCAAGATCTCCATGGTATTCTCCAGATGTACCATCAGGAAGTAACCGAAGGTTACAACGGACTTATGTTCCAGGATTCTGACACTCAGTACCCTTTCATAAAGGTTTTCGTTGGGACCCCCGACTCCCTTTCCCAGAAGATCAAAAATGGCTTTTTTGGTTACTCATGCACTTCTATACAATTGCAATTGAGTTTCCTACAGAGCAGCTGTACCAAGCCATCCAAAGAGCGATGAGGAATGAATTCGGAGACCCTAGCATGAAAATGTTCATACATATGCTGCTATGGTACCAGACACTTAATTCATGGGACAGATATATTTCCACTCATAACAAGACCGGAAGAGTAAAACAGAATGAAACACGATCATCCTGTTCCACCGTCCATGGACCTTTATCAGTTCTGCAGGATATGGCGAAGTATCCAGTGATCCACCGTTGATAGGCATGTCAACATTCAGGCCCCAACAGAACCTCCAAAGGTTCATCATTGTCAAAACACTGAGCTCCAAGATCGGCACAAATCATTCTGAATACCGACAACTGCAGCACACTTTATGTGAGATGAACGGCCAAATCCCTCCTCAGATATGACATATGGATCCCGCCGTACCAGTTCCTTGGGAACAGCCCGCACCGACAGTCCAAGCGACAGACGCTCCCATGATTGACTCTCAAGACCCCTACTCATTGGATTCCCTATGGAATCATTGCACCGACACCCCTACACCTGGACAAGACGAAGGACCTAGTTCTACTGTTCCTCCCCTCACTGCTGAGCAATAGTACTAGTGGGGCATCTATCAAAGCAACAGAGACGGAGACTAGCAACCCTGTTGCCCGTACTCCGAGCCATGCCTCAGATTCCCCTCCAGACTCAGAATAGACCTGTCCTAAGGCACGCCTGTCTTAGTTTGTCTAAAGGTTTGAATAATTTACGGACCTTTATCGGCCCGTGTGTCCCGGTCCATTAGTCAGTCTGTTGTCTGTCCTGTAATTATGTGTGTTGTTACTATATCGTCGGTGGAGAGAATCTTCTCTCTTCTCCTCCTCTCTATACAAGGAGGGATCGTTTGTGTTGTAGGGGCAGAAGACCCCAACCCTAGAGAAATAAGATCATGTTTTCTCTAATCATGTTCTAAACTCTCTCTCTCTTCTTACTAATGGCCCCATAATTCTCAAAACGTGTTTGAGCCAGTAGCACTCTTTGAAACATCCTAATAGTATCCTCTGCACTCGCCGGAAACGGATCTTGTGTATGAGAAAGGGACTCTGGATCTTGCATTTCTCTGCATAAGATCTTTGATTCACGAATCTTGAGCACTAACAGGGAATCCCTTGACCCTTTCGCCAGGCGGCACTATTGGTTGGGATACCATACCTGTGCTAGGATCTCTTGAGTCATCGACTCGGAGCTTTGATTTGTAAGGCCTCAGATATCCTGACCGGTGAGTGAGAAGCTCCATCCCTACTGGTCAAATCTAATTAACTTGATAATCCGTTAACTGGGAATTTTCTACCGATCGAAAAATTTTTAGGGTCACAACAATGGAAAAGATGAAAAGCCTAGTGAAAAAATTAAAAAATTCTAAAAAAAATAATAAAAAAAATAGAAAAAAAATTTCACTAGATTTTTATTGCATGAAAGTATTTAGTAATATCATTTTTTATTTTATTTAATAATTTTTTATTATTTAATTTCTTTTTTATTTGATGTAAAAATTTTATCCGATAACATATACATGTGAAAAGCTTAAAATAGATTAAATGAGTTATATAATTTTTCTTAGAATATTAGTGTGATGTGGCAATATATGTCAAAATGGGTCAGGTTGGGTATGGGTTAGTTACGGGTTGGGTTGGGTATGGGTCATTGAATATGGGTCAAAACGGTTAGACGGGTCAATATGAGTCGAACCATATTCGACCCGACCCAAACCCGACCGGACCCACCCATTTGACACCTCTCCAAATACACAATTGAACATGCAATGACGTCTTCTTTTGTATGGATCCTGATGCGAGTGGGACTTTTGACAGACATTCCTGCTTTCTTCCTTCTTCAGTTGCTCATCATAGTCTCTCTTCTTTGTGGAATCTGAGAGGACCTCATATGCACATAGAAGTTTCTTAAATGATTCGCTAGCTAGTGAACTTCCCATGTTTTTATCGGGATGCACAAGCCTGGCCTTTTTTCAATATTCCTTTTTCAATATCACAGCATTAATTTTCTTGTGCCAAGGAAACCAAGTGCTTCATAATGATCCACACTATTAAATATCCTTTTTATCTCATCTAATGAACTGGTTTCTTCTTGTACCACCTTATTTCAGATAATTCTCTCTACTCACCATAAACAATGAGGAAGCAAGCTATTTGCTATATGATTTACATGAATACAACTTTTCAGGCTCTTCATTCGAAGTGGAGAATTCACATTCTCTAGAGAATTCATCTTCAGTCAGTGTTTCCGACTCTTTCTGCTCTTCGAAGTGCCTTTTCTCAGAAATATTGTCACAAAACTGGATCAAATATGTCAGCATGTCTTTTGAGAAGAACACAAGGTTTATAGAGAGGAAAACACCATGCCGTGCAACTCGAACTTTAATACAATAGATGGCGTAAATGGTAGCCATCAATATTACTAGACGGGCATGAAATAAGCCCAGGAGTAAATCCTAAGTACTTAACCGCCGCTCCAGTAGCTCCCATACTTAAAACCACAAAAATCAAAGAAGACATTGAAGTGAGGCAGAGGAGGCAACTTCACATGATGACAAGTAGAGAGGCTGAACCAAATCCAATAACTGACTGGAAACCCCAAAAGAAGCAGTGTCATGCCTCGAACCCTACGGGCTCGCGACATCCTGCTACTCATCGCTTATCGCTCACGCGCTCGCTGGTTCACAACACGCGACGGCGCAGGATACCCATCTCAACCAGACGAGGCATCGATCAGACAAAAACCTGCGGAAGCAAATCTCCAAACCCATACATACATGCATACAATAATGGGGTAGAAGGGGATAAGAATAGTGGCCTCCAAAATAGACAAACACAACAAATACATATATAGCCCAAGAGCGTTAAGTACAGACCCCCAAAATGAAATACAAACTATGGTCCAAAAGTCCTACGCTCACAATCTAGACTCGACATCAGGTGACATCACTCCTGCGGCTCCTCCTTTGGGTCGTAGTCCGCCCATGGGTCATCCTCCTCCTCTGGCTCGGTGTCCATGGGGTCACCCTCGTCGTGGCTGTCGATTGTCGTCCGTCCAGGTGACGGGAGCTCCTCCATCGGCTCTGGGTCGACGACCTCACCCCCATAAGCAGCAGGTCGCATAAGCGTCGGGTCGTCCTCCTCGGGTATCAGGACATCTCTCATGGGGCCCGAAACCAAATTCACGCTCTCTCATCCAGGCCTCAAACCTATGAGGAACAAAAAGGGGCTACCTTGATCCACCCAGATGGTCGTCAGCGTCTATGCCAAAGTACCGCATCCTCGTCCACATAGTGGGTAACCTCTGTCTCTATCTGTACTGGCAGACCAAAAAGCACTGGGGGTGCGGCCATCACTGGGGTCTGGGATCTGACAAAGATGGCAACCACCGTCAGTGAGTCGAGGACTCAGTAAGCTCACCACTAATCCTAGCGTAGGATAAAGTATACTAGCAGGGTCGGCCCTAACCAAGGGTCTAGGGTTTACTAGCCACCTCACATGGGTTCCCTCTCGAAGGACGAACGACGGTTCACGGATCAAGGATCGGTCTGTCGGTACCCATAATATAGTGAAGAACATAGGTCGCAAGCAAACAATAAGCAATCAGACAACCGATGCCTCAAACAATATACAAACACCAAATGCACAATTTGCCAACCTCATATGTCCCAATTGGACCCAGCCCGCGTCTCATACGCATCAACTCGCTGTGTCCCAACCCGCGTGTGGTACGCCTTAGGTTGACACGCTTATCTCTCCAACTTCCCCGCATAAACACGCATCAGGGCCGACCTCCCCTTGTCACTCCTCTCAGTGACACAGCATGCATTCAATCAATCTTCATTCAGACACGCCTCAAATATGGTAGGGCACAACTCAGGCGTTCTCAAGAAATGAACATGCATACCAGCATAGCATGACAATCTAACATTTAGGCACATCACTTCAGACAGTGTAGATAATATGTAAACATAAATCAATCATGTGCCCTGCACGCGTATTCGTATCATCGGGGTCTAACGACTGTGCCCTGTATGCATCAAGTTCGGTCCTGAATTCATCGAAGCCCCATTAGTCCCCTTTTATGTCTTAAGTGAAGTCTTGGCCCATCATCATTCTTTCTTAAGGTGGTGTTCAAGTCATCCTAGGTGAGCCGTAAGGCCCACATTAAAATCCAAGTCGATATGGCCCAACCTAAGCTTAATAATTCAATCAAGCCCAATCAAGTACTTGGCCCAACCATCATTCTCAAGTCCATATTTAATTATTAGTGACATGATTTAGAAAGGCCCATTTGATAATGTAAATTTCGTCTAAGGCCCAAAAATTACTCAAGCCCGTTAAGCCCAATTCACCATGTTAGGCCCAAATTCACCTCCTAAGCCCACCTACTATCTTGGGCCTAAATTTTTGCATCCATCCCACATGTACAGCCCATTAGACCTTAAATTCTCGCCTAAACCAAAGCCCATCAATTTGGACCTAAGCCCATTAACCCAACTTAATTATTTTGGCCTAAAATAGCCCTCAAGGCCCATCTACTACCCATGGCCCATCATCTACACGCCAAATCACCACACGCAGCCCATGTACAACATTTTCCAGTCCAAAACAAACACCCAAGCCCACGGTTGAGCCCATTTCTCCAATTGCCCAACCGATCCAAGTTAATTCTAGGCTAAATCTTCTATTTTCCATCTAATCCGTATAAGCCACATTACAAACAAGCAAGCCAACCAAGTATACATTATTCCTAAACCAAGATTAGGGGCTTAGCTTACCTAGATGGGCTGGATTTGAAGGCGACGACGACGACGACCCAAGTCGGCCGAATGAGGTTCACGACCCAAATGGAGGAGGTGACGGTGCGAGCTGTTTCGGTGGCTTCCTCGGGCTTCCTCAAGCCTAGAATGAAGATTGGGTGCATTAGAGAGGGCGTGGAGTCAAGGGAAACTAGCCGTGGTGGCTGGAGTTCCTATGACGCGACGACGACGGGCGAAAGGCAAGAGGAGACGGGTCTGGTCGGGGTCTTAAATGGGGATTCCGTGCCATGGAAATGAAGGAAGGAAGGGCCAAGAGGCTTACCGGGGTGAGGGTGTGGCTGGTGATGTCCGACGGTGGCGCAAGGAGGTGGTGACGGTGGCGGTTTGTGCGGGCGGCGGGGTCTAGCCGAGGAAACAAGGGAGAGTGAGGTCTGGTCAACTCCCCAAACGGTCTCCATGGCCACGGAAAAGAGCGAGGAGAGGGGCAAGGGACCTACCGAGATGGTGGAGTGGCGCGGGATTGCCGGTGGAGGCGGAGCGACGGCGACGACAGAACGGCAATTGGCGGCGTTCACTAGCGGACGAGGAATCGAGAAGGAGAGGAAGAAGATGAAGGTTTCGGGTGAATGAGAAGGGAGATGGAGGGTGGCCGAATGAAATGGAGTGAAGAGAGAGAGAGACCATAGAGATTATAATAGGTAAAATCCAAAATTCAAGTTAGTGGGGTTGGTAATGGGGTTATGGATGTGACGTTTGCACTTGACTTGACTTGATTGATGTGCATTGGGTATTGTGTGATTGATGGATTGATTTGATTGATGGGACATTGATTGATGTGACATTTGATTTGACCTTGCCTCGAAATGCGTGCCAAATGCACCGATCGTGTCCCGAGTGCGAACGGATTTCAGTCTGGAATTGGTTTCGTTTTATCATGTTCATTCTCAAATAATTCTATTTGACCTAATTTTAAGAACTGAGCATTTACCGGGGGCATTTCGATAATTTTCTACTCACGTCTGGCTTCCCGACGTGTACCAGCTGTCTGACCTTCAGGCGACGTCTCTGCAACTGAATCCATTTCTCCATTGTGACTTTCTTCACAATTCGATCGTCCACTGTCGAAATTCGTTTCGTGGCCAAATTCATTAAATACCGACTCTGTCGAAATCTCAGACCAACGGGCGGCTGTTTGGGAAATTTTCCTAGGTAGCCTTTCCCCTTCGGTTAGTCGTCCCAGGGTAGCTAATCCTGAGTGAGAATCGATCTGAGCGTACTAATGAATGCATCCATTCATTTAGAAATTCCGATAAATAGGGTCAAATTTTTCAGACTGTCACAATTCTTCCCTCCTTATAAAAATTTTGTCCTCGAAATTTACAGTTTATGGTCTTATAACCAGACTAAGGTTACAACGGACTACTCAAATAGATGAGATACTTCTTCTTCATCTCGTCTTCACTCTCCCATGTCGCCCCTTCGTTCCATGATGCTCCCAGATGACTTTGACCGGGGGTATTGTCTTGTTTCCTCAAGACTTGCTCCTTCGGTCTTCAATTCTGACTGGCCTCTCTACGTACGAGACTCGATCATCCACTTCATGATGACTTCATGATCGAGTATATGGCCAGGATCCGGCTCGTACTTCCTCAGCATCGCCATGTGGAACACATTGTGGATCTGAGATAGGTTCGGCGGCAATGCTAGACGGTAAGCCAGTGTCCCGATCTTCTCCAAAATCTGGAATAGCCTTACGAATCTTGGACTCAGCTTCCCTTTCTTGCCAAACCGAGATAATCCCCTCATCAGTGACACCTTAAGGAATACATGGTCTCCAACTTGAAACTCCAACGGCTTACGTCGTTTATCTGCATAGCTCTTCTATCTACTCTGGGCCGTCCTCAGCCTATCCCTGATCACCTTGACTGCCTCAACCGACTGCTGGACCAACTCCGGGCTTGTTATGCTTTTCTCGCCAACTTCGTCCCAATAGATCGGTGTCCTGCATGCCCTGCCATACAATGCCTCAAACGGTGCCATCCGGATACTCTGTTGGTAGCTATTGTGTAGGCGAACTCCACCAAGTGCAGTCGTTCTCCCTACCACCTTTGAAGTCTATCACACAAGCCCTTAGCATATCTTCCAGAGTCTGTATAGTCCTTTTCGACTGACCGTCGGTCTGCGGGTGATAGGCTGTACTGAACCTCAACTCTGTCCCTAATGTACCCTGCAGACTCTTCCAAAAGGTAGCGGTGAAGCGGGGTCTCGGTCAGATACAATGCTCACAGGCACTCCATGCAGTCGCACAATCTGCCTTACAAAGAATTCAGCCAACTTCTCCAGAGCTAAGTCCTTTCGTACTGCAATGAAGTGTGCAGACTTAGTCAATCTGTCTACTATCACCCAGATCGAGTCCTTTCCTCTTTGACTTCTTGGTAACCCTGTCACGAAATCCATAGTGACATGCTCCCATTTCTACTCTGGGATTTCTAACGGTTGTAATAGTCCTCCAGGCTTGCAATGTTGAGCCTTCACCTGCTGACATGTCAAACACTTGGCGACATGCTTAGCCACATCCACCTTCATTGCATTCCACTTGTAGTGCTGACGTAAATTCTGGTACATTTTCGTACTTCCAGGTGAATACTGTAGTTGCTCCTGTGAGCCTCAGATAAAATCCTTTCCTTCAGCTCCTCATCGTTTGGCACACATAGACGCCCTTTAAACTTCAGTACCCCGTCTTCAGTTACTTGAAACTCGGGTTTCCTTTTATCCGCATCCATCGACACAACCTTCTAGATATCGAGGTCCGTCAATTGTAACTCCTTAATCCTCAATTGAATCTCTGGTTCAACTTGCGGCGTAGCCATTAGGCCTGCGAGGTTTCCCACCTCAATCTTGAACTCGGAGTCCCTTATTCCTTCCAATAGCGTCCACTCTTTAATCATCATATGCGCGATGCTCGACTTTCTGCTTAGAGCATCCGTCACCTTATTCGCTTTTCCAGGATGGTATAGGATATCACAGTCGTAATCCTTCAGAAGTTCCATCCAACGACGCTGCCTCATATTAAGCTCCTTCTGCGAGAACAAATACTTCAGGCTCTGGTGATCTGTGTAGATCTGAAATTTCTCTCCCACCAGATAATGTCTCCAAATCTTCAATGCAAATACTATTGCAGCCAACTCCAGGTCGTGCGTAGGATAATTCGTCTCGTGCGGCCTCAGTTGTCGAGATACATACGCTACCACTCGTCCATGTTGCATCAAGACACATCCCAGTCCTCTTAGCGAAGCGTCACTATAAATTTCAAATCCTCCAGGTCCAAATGGGATTGTCAATACTGGCGCAGAAGTCAATCGGTCCTTCAGCTCCTGGAAACTTTCCTCGCACTTAGTTGTCCATTCATACTTCGACTCCTTCTTTAATAAGCGCGTCAATGGGGCGGCTATCGCGGAGAACCTTTCCACAAGCGTCTATAGTACCCAGCTAATTCCGAGAAAACTTCGTACTTCAGTCACGGTTGTAGGCCTCGGCCACTTCTCTACAGCTTCGATCTTCGCTGGGTCTACTGATATCCCTTCGCCAACACTATATGTCCAAGAAACGCCACTCTATTCAGCCAGAATTCGCATTTGCTAAACTTCGCATACAGCAAGTGCCCTCTTAAGGTCTGTAGGACAGTCCTCAAGTGTCGCTCATGATCCTCAAAGCTCTTCGAGTACACCAGAATGTCATCGATGAAGACCATCACGAACTGATCCAGAAACTCCTTGAACACTCGGTTCATCATATCCATAAACGCGGCGGGGGCATTCGTCAATCCAAATCGCATGACAGTAAACTCATAATGCCCATATCTCGTCCTAAAAGCCGTCTTTGGAATATCCTCCTTCTTAATCCTCAGTTGGTGATAGCCTGTCCTTAGGTCTATCTTGGAGAACACAGGACGCTCCTTGAAGTTGATCAAACAGGTCATCAATCCTGGCAGCGGGTACTTGTTCTTAATGGTCACCTGATTTAGCTGCCTATAGTCAATGCACAGCCTTAGCGATCCGTCCTTCTTCTTGACAAACAGCACCGGAGCTCCCCATGGTGAAGCACTGGGGCGGATAAACCCTTTATCCAGTAGCTCTTGCATCTGCACCTTCAACTCCTTCAACTCCGACAAGACATTCTATATGGTGCTTTCGAGATCGGTCAGTTCCAGGTGCCAACTCAATTACAAATTCTACCTCACGCTCTGGTGGCAAGCCAGGCAATTCTTGAGGGAATACATCCGGGTAGTCTCTCACTACAGGCACTTCCTCCAACTTCACCTCGTGAACTGACGAGTCCGTCACTGATGCCAAAAATCCTGGACAACCTTCGTCCATTAGCTTAGTTGCTTCAAGTGACGAGATCCAGGGAATTGAGGTTCCGCCTCGGTTTCCCTTAAATTCATATTCAGGGCCATCTACTGGGTTCAGTCGAATACGCTACTGCCACAATCTATAACAGCCCCATGTCTGACTAACCAATCCATACCAACAATCACATCGAAGTCATACATGGGTAAACAGGCTAGGTCAATTTCTTCCTCCCTATCACCCAAGGCTATCTTACACCCCTTGCACCCTAACGTGATAACTACTTTATCTTTCAACGGGGTGGCTACATGCAAGATAGTACTCAATTGTCTAACTTCTAACCCAGACAGCTCAACAAATCGTGCAGACACAAAGGAGTGCGATGCACCAGGATCAAATAATGCGTAGGCGGTATGACTACAGAGAGAGACGGTACCTGTGATCACCCCTGGCGCATTCTCAGCATCCTTGCGCGCCACTGCGTAGACTCGTCCTTGGGCAGGTGGACGGTTCAGGTTCCCTTGAGGAGCGGTCACGGTCTGCGGTTGCTGCTACTGCTGAACGGGATCTTGGGCCCTCTTCGGGCAATTCCTCAAGTTGATGTCCCAACTGCCCGCAGCCAAAGCATCCACCTGTCTTTTTCGGGCAAGGGTTGTTCCCGTGTCTTCTGCCACAGTCGCGGCAGTTTGGACCCACTGAGGACGATGGCTTTCCTAGGTCCTCTTAGCTTGGGGGACGAACCTCCGGTTGTCTCTCATCGGCCTCTTGCCGAAATTCCTATGATCCTTCCTAGCATAAACCGCGATCCAGATGCGGTAGCCTTCTCCAACTGGTCTCGCTCGATCGCCAAGGCCTTTTCATACATTTCATTATAGTCTCTCAGTTTGGTGGCAATTAGCATACTCTTCAGCTTAGGCCTCAGTCCTTCTCTAAACCTTCTTGCCTTGTCCCACGGGTCCTCTATCAGCCTCCGAGCAAACTTAGACAGCCTGGCAAACTCGCCTTCATACTGGTCGACAGTCATCTGCCCTTGACGGAGCTTAAGAACTCCTCCATTTTCCTCTCTTGGGCGGCCTCAGAAAAGTACTTCCCGTTGAACGCTGCACAGAAGGCAGTCCAGTTCGGCCTCATTCCTTCTGGGAAGACTCGCCCTCGGGTGGCCTTCCACCAGTCATCAGCTATGCTCTAGAGCTGGTAGGTTGCCAGTGAGACATTCTCTTCATCCGTGCATCCCAGCATAGTAAATGCCTTCTCTAGCTGCTCATCCAAATGGCAGCTGCTTCAGGTCCTCCACTACCGTCGAACTTGGACGGTTGCAGCTTTAAGAATTGCTCCACTATATGATGGGTCTGACGTCCTCCATTACCTTGCCCATTGCCTCCATTGGCTCCATTCGCAGCGGCCAAGGCGGCCTCAGCTGCTTGGGCAACAGTGGCAGCTCTCTCTGCAGCCTGCCTACCCATCAAGTTGCTAACCTCTGTTAGAACTCTCATCATTTCTTCAATTCTCGGGTCTCCCTTAGGTACTGGAGCCCTTGAGCTTGACGCAACGGCACTCGGTCTTCTGCCGCTATTGCTCATCCTTTCTACTATCTCTCACACTTAAACCAAACGAAATTCCCTTCAGGAATTTGGAACTCTAAGCTATCAACCAAGCTTTCGCCTACTATCGCGTCTGCTGACATTAACATGCATGTAAAGTTCGCTGCAGCCTTTAATGCAATTGGACTCGGCAAGCACCTAGACTCAACCCTGTCAATGTATAACCTAGACCACTCTGTCCGCCTCCTCAACTAGAAGCCTGCCGGGAGCCGCTCCTTGATCGGGTCTTTGCCCCGGCGACCACTCCCCGCCCTCATCATTTCTCGGAGCGAACAGTTGTCCTAAATTATTCACCTCCAAAGAGAGCCCCATTCCACATGTCCCATACCATGCTTCATTACGGTTTGTAGGCGTCCCGTCAGACCCGTCCCATACTAGGCTGACGGTCACCCAATCCAATAAAATGTGATGGTTCATGCATGCACCTTTCAAATTCAAATCCTCATTTTAAATTGATTTCGTTTCTAAACCACTTTGCTTTCAATGTAGAAATCCATGCAATGCATGATGGTCAAGCAGCGCGCGACAGCCGACTAAGCGTATAAACACAAACAACAACAACTAGCAATCAATAAATCAGCAATCAGCATTCAAGCACCCCACTAGCAGGGTTAGGCTTTAGAACCTTACCTCAGGTCCTGACGCATCTGCAAATTAGTCTAAAAGCACCACAGTCTAGAGCCATTCCAAGCAACTAACTAGACTAAGCAGACACAAGCGCCAATCAATTCAAGCATTCTACCCTTCCTAACCTCAGGTCTAGGGTCTGTCTACCTAACTACCCAAAAATCATCAACCTTATCACTCCAAATCCTCAAACGGTCTCGTATCGAGCTGACCTTGCTCTGATACCACTCGAGCAGGGATGTCACGCCCCGAGCCCCACGAGCCCGCGACATCCCGCTCATACATTCAATTCACTCAAGCCCGTCTGGTCCACTATACGCGACGGCCCAGGAAATTTCTTCGTCGCGACCGGACGACGCGTCGGTCAAACCCGAAACCTGCGGAAGCTAAATCTCCAAACCCATACATACATGTATACAATAATGGGGTAGAAGGGGATAAGAACAGTGGCCTCCAAAGATAGACACACAACAAATACATATATAGCCCAAGAGCGTTAGGTACAGACCCCCAAAATGAAATACAAACTATGGTCCAAAAGTCCTACGCTCACAATCTAGACTCGACATCAGGTGAGGTCACTCTTGCGGCTCCTCCTCTGGGTCGTAGTCCGCCCATGGGTCATCCTCCTCCTCTGGCTCGTGTCCATGGGGTCGCCCTCGTCGTGGCCGTCGATCGTCTCCGTCCTGGTGACGGGAGCTCCTCCATCGGCTCTGGGTCGACGATCTCACCCCCATAAGCAGCAGGTCGCATAAGATCGGGTCGTCCTCCTCATGTATCGGGACATCTCTCATGGGGCCCTCGAAACCAAATTCACCCTCTCTCATCCAGGCCTCAAACCTATGAGGGAACAAAAAGGGGGCTACCCTGATCCACCCAGATGGTCGTCAAGCGTCTATGCCAAAGTACTGCATCCTCGTCCACATAGTGGGTACCCTGTCTCTATCTGTACTGGCAGACCAAAAAGCACTGGGGGTGCGACCATCACTGGGGTCTGGGATCTGACAAAGATGGCAACCCCACCGCCAGTGAGTCGAGGACTCAGTAAGCTCACCACTAATCCTAGCGTAGGATAAAGTATACTAGCAGGGTCGGCCCTAACCAATGGTCTAGGGTTTACTAGCCACCTCACACGGGGAAGGGGTTTTCCCTCTCGAAGAACGAACGATGGTTCATGATCAAGGATCGTTCTGTCGATCTGTCAAACCCACCCATAATAATAGTGAAGAAAATAGGTTCGCAAGCAAACAATAAGCAATCGGCACCAACCGATGCCTCAAACAATATGCAAACACCGAGAATGCACAATTTTGAATTGCCAACAGTTCCAACACGTATTCTTCAAAAATCTTACCCTTTTTCCGCTTTTCATAATTGGTGGGAATCAGGTTTTCATTATGTCTCCATTGGATACCACGCATAAAGGGAGCCCTCACGTCTCCATACGCATCAAGTACGGTCCCCATCCGACCCGCGTGTGGTACGCCTCGGTTGACAACTCAGGCGTTCTCAAGAACTTCCCATGTCGTGTAAACAAACAGCAAAGCAGTCAGGGGCCCCCCGGGCCGACCCATCTCTCGTCCTGCCCACCACTTCAACTTCTCTCCCCCCCCCAACCTCCTGGTCAGTTCTCGCTCCAAATCACCTCATTCGCGTAACCCTCCGGTCTGCTCAAAATCCTTATCCCTACGTCCTCTCTTTCCTAAGTGCCACCCTCTCACCTTGAATGCCTGTCTCCTCACCTTTCTCCGATACTCCGCTCCTGAACCCACGGTCCTCTTCCGCCTATTCCTTCGCCACTCCCTCCTCTTCCTCCTCGCTCTCGCCTGGTCACCTGCTCGTAACCTCGGCCATGTTTCCTGACTGTTGTTGTTTTCCTCTTCGATTCCCCTTGTCACTCCTCTCAGTGACACATGTCCTCTTGCAATCAATTTTCACAATTTTCATTCCAGAACGAAAACCGCCTCAAATATGGGAGGACACAAATTCAAACAACTCGGCGGCTCGAAGTCTTCAAGAAAATGAACATGCATACAACCC
>JAGVVM010006533.1:0-16544 GCA_019149425.1 Psidium friedrichsthalianum
TGACGCTTCGAGTATGAGTTGTCGCGATGGCGGTTTTTAGAGAAAATCACGATCACGTGTCGGAGCGTTCAATACGCATAACCTGACGGAATATGACCTTAAAGCCCTCAATACTCGGACACCTAAACGAAGTTCTTCGGCCCTTGGAGAGAAATATAGAAAAATAGGTGTAGGCCGGTGGGGGGTGGCGAGTGATGTATGGATTGTTTCGGCGACAGACGGAACGGGGATTTTGTTAGGCGAAGCGTTCGTCATGTGTCCCCCATCTGTCACTTGATTTGTCGGGGGGACATGGTCCACCTCAATCTCGTCGGCTAGCCCTAGGAAAAGATGCCATGCTCATGTCGTTCCAAAAGGGAATAAAATAATTACATTAAAAAAATTTCATTTCGGCTTATATCAAGCTTTTTCCCCGTGTTAATCAATCATGTAGCTTCGGAAATGATATGATCCATCGATCCCCACTACGTGCGAGATCGAATGAAAAGATAATATAAGTTAGAATATTGCAATCCACCGATTAAGTAAATAATTCTTTCGTGCAAAGAAACTTTTAGGAAGATGCGCATCGAGAAAGAACCGTATCCTCCTCGAAAATTCCTCAATAGATCCATTGTCGGGAAGATTTCGGATATCAAAGCTTTTTTTTTTTTTTTTGGTCGGAAATCATCGAAGTTTTGATATGCGAATTTACGGAGACTATGTATATCCTCCATTAATGTGTTTTTTTTTTTAACTTGACGGTGAGATTAACGATAAAGTTTGTGTAGAAAAAATAGTATTAAGCAAATTTAAACAGGCAAGAACATTGAACATTGAAATAGCGCTGTATAAGGAGCAACCTAAAACAATATGCACACGGCCAAGAAAGAGAGAGAGAAAATGAAAGGAAAAGCACTTTCAATCTCCAATTGTTTTCTCCCAAAAAAAAAAAAAAAACCCTCAACCTCACTTGTGATGAGATCAGGCAGAATGACCAGACCGTCCCTAGCTCCACCGCAAGAACCTGAACCATCTCCTAGAATTCACAGTTGAAAGTCCTAAATGGATAAGAAGAGATGAAGATTCATCTGGTCTTACGCTTCCCTTGCTTGTTAGCGTGCTTCCTGGTCTTGGGGTGAGCAGGTGGCTTTCTGAAAGCGCTGCAGAACCCGCACGCGGACACCCTCGGGGACGGTGGCTCCACCGCCGGGGACACCCTCCCGTTGAGGCGCGGTAGCCTCGTCCTCCTCCTCCTCCTCCGCCGCCGCCGTTGGACTGGCTCCTCTCCAGCGCCGGGGTCACGCTGATCCTCGAGGGCCGGGTCGCGTCCCTGTCGACCTTGTCGTCTCTGTCTTGCTCTTGTTCTTGCTCGTGTTGCTTCACGATCTTGCTCAGCTCGCCTGACAGGAACCTGTCGTCCCAAACAAGCCCCGACGATCCTTGCCTCCTGAACGATACCTCAGATCTCTTCAAACCCATCTGGTCCATGATCAATAGCTCTCTCTCTCTCTCTCTCTCTCTCTCTCTCTGGATGTTTCTGAGATGATGAGAGGAAGGAGTCGTGTTTTTCTTTCTTGTTTGCGTTCTTATCTTTTCTACGGGCGAGCTGTTGCGACGTTGGACTTTTTTGCGCCTATATTTATACACGAGGAGATGATAAACTACGAAGGTTTAGTGGGAAAAGTCATCGCATGGCTAACTTAGTCAACATTGCTCGCTCTCTCTCTCGGCCCCCCCCCCTTTGCGCGATGATATATTGAAGCAGGTTAATTCATTTAATCTTTTTGTTTACGACTTAATCCCAATTGTAATAATGACAATATTTTCCAACAAGATAGAGACAACGGAATTATTCGTGATTAGTCATTTAAGCATTTGACGTTAGGTTTTTTTTTTTTTTTTTATATATATCGGAAATGTTACGTAATTAGCATAGTGGTTGTTTGACAAAAATACGGCTACGGATTAGGCACACGACGCATTAATGTATGATCTCACTACATGGATGGAAAAAGTGCAAATTATTCTATGCTTAACCCTTTACTATGTTCCCTAAGTTTTGGGTCTTTTCTTAGCTAATTTATGAAGCTAGGTGCATGTTTCCTAGGTCGGCTTTTGCCGAACAATTCAAGTGACCTTTGTGGTAAAATTAAACATTGAAAGCACAGAAACAAAATAAAAACAAAGGAAAGGTAATAAAAGCACGTGGTCGTCCCAGACGTGGACGCTTTGTTTAGGGCAAGTAGGTTGACGGGCTTTTGGAATCTCTTTGGATTCCTGGGCTGTTCAACCACACCGCAGCAGAATCTTAAGCTGGTCAGATCAGAACATCTTTCTCGTGGAGAGTATTAGACCGTGTCTTAGCGGGAGCCAAATCACGCCCTCGCTCCAATATTTAAAGAGGGGGAAAAAAAAAAAAGACACTTTTGGTGTTGAAAGTTGTGTACGGATATCACTTTGGTGCCTAAAGTATCAATTAGATCACTTCAAAGCTGAGTTTTTTTTTGAAAAATGATCGCTTTCGTGCCAAGTCCGATTTGCTTGCCGAAATTCTGACGTGGCATCATTTTATTAATGTTTGAGGCTGACGTGGCTCCAACAAGGTTCAGTCAGCAATTAAAAAAAGGTAAAAATTGAAAAAATACTAAAAATAAGAATTCAAACTTAATCAGTTCACAAAAAACTTAAAAAAAAAATCAAAGATACAAATTTTTTTGAAATAAATTGAAAAATTATGTTAAAAAAATTAACAAAAAAAGTGAAAAACAAAAAAAAAAAACGTGAACATAAAGAGCAGACGGCGAGGGCTTAAGCACTTGCTGCTGTCGCTCCACCATCGTCGAGTCCTGGCCAACTGTAGGCGAGGGTCTATAGGCCTTCGCCTATGGCCAAGTCCTCACTGCCGGGTTCTAAACTTTTTGTTTCCTTTTTTTTTAATTTTAAAATTTTAAGGTTTTTGTTAAATTTTTAAGCTTATTTTTAATTTTAAATGAATTAAAGTTTTAGCCAATTTTTAAAATTGAACTTGATTATTTTAATTTATTTTAAAGTGTAGAAGTCCACTCACGTGGACTTATTTTTTAAAATGTCATTTTATATTAAAAAATTAATTATTAATGACAAGTGGCACTTTTGGCTGGAAATTTCACCGGAGGCATAAAATGATGTTTTTGTCTCTTCGATTGAAACTTTTGACACTAAAATGATCTCCGTACATAACTTTTGGTATTAAAAAGTCTCCTTTTTCCTTTAAAGAGGAGAAAGCATGAGGGACAATCCTCAGTCCTCCCCTCGGTATTCATCTGCATGTTATTGAGGAAGATTGGGACAGCTTAGAGAGAAGTTGAAGCTATGCTTGATGGATCTTCTGAGCAACTGGACAGTGCAGCTGGAAGCTTGAGCTTCACCTTGCGCCGAAGCATCAGAAGAGATGGCCAAGTTTAAAGGGAACTAGGGTCAGGCTAGTTTGGTGGAATGACTTCCTTTCCAGCAAGGAAAATGAACTCCATTCAATTACTTGTCACAGTCAAGAGTCAACAAAGGCATAAGGAGTTTTGTTTCTTTTGCAAACCACGTTACGTGTGAAACAAACTAATGAACCGCGCACCTCTTTGAAAGAGAACTAAAGAGGGAATGAACATGGAAAATTGGCTTCTTTTATCCGAAGCACGAGATCTGGTCTGAAGGTTTTCTGCAATTTTTCAAGGCAGTTCTTGCAGGTTCTGGAAATTCAAAGGAAAGTCAAAAATGGGATCTGTGTAGTCCTGGAAATTCAAGGGCAAGTCAAAATGGGAACTGATGTTCACCCTTATCATGATGAGGTCATTGAATACGGCAACGTCCAATGATGGCAACAAGGAGAGATCAGCAAGCAATTTCCTGTCAAAAACAGCATCAAGCACTAATTGAAGGCTGATCATCATCATTATCATGATAAGATCAGCATCACCGCACACGTTAATATAAAGATGAATAGTAGGCGAATTTGGGGAGGGGAAATGCGAGTCCTATACTGCAATTGTGGATGATGATGAGGCAATCAATCAGGACTTTTGCAACTAACTACAGATGTGGTGGGCCTCAGAAATATCTTGTAGCATTGAGTAAGCTGACCCGCAAGACTGAGGGGACCGTTGCCTGTTGCCACTACTTACTACTAAAGACATTATTGTTGTGAAATTAGGAATTGCATTGAGCTTTGCAAGTAAAGTTTGATTATTGATGGGGCCAATAGTCAGTGTTGTGTCTGACAGAAGAAAGAACAATATTTAAAATGGACCTGAAGGATGAAAGAAAGCTACTAGGAAGACCCGTCCTTGTCTTCATCAACTCAAAATTTGGTGTAATTATAATAGATTATGCACCATTTTAGATCTTAATGCAGCTTTGAAAAAGCTTTGCTTTCCCAGTTCCTGATCCTTGCATCACTGCTCTGACTGCTTCGCTTCTTTTGATGTTGCAATTAAGACCAATGGTGCCTTGATTTGATCATACAAATGAGAAGACCTGACCGTGAGAGAAGGGAGCTGCTATTGCATTTGAAAATTTGCTGTTGAATGACACTGTAGTATTGGAAATACACAGAGGGCTCGGGCCAAGCCTAAAACATAGGTCATGAGTCGAATATAGATGAGAGTGTCAATGTAGGACGAATAGACAGACATTCACGAGAAAGAAACCTAATTAGCTTGAGTCGCATTGAGTACTTCCGGGAACTTTATTAAAAGCTGGCGTTCTTTTTGTGACTTATGCTTGCAATGTAGAATGAGCTTCATAACTTTTGCAATGAAAACCGTGCTCGTTTTGCAACGTGATGAAAGGTTCTTATGAACCGGTAGACCTTGGGGAAGAATCATACAAAGCTAAGTGCAAATATGGGGACTCCTGTGAATACTAGGGAAATCGTCTCCAGTTGAGCAGGAAGGAGATGCATGGAAGGATTCAAATTCCAGCTCCTCAGATGAAAATAGTACTGCGGAGCGTCAATGCCACATATGCCAAATATCGTTATGAAAGGCAAAACATCCACGTCAGCATAGAACAGGGTTCCGTCTTCGATTCTCATCTTAATGGTGGCAAGTGCATCATCCGAGGATGAGCATGAAGAGCCCCAGTGCGAAATTTTTCTAGCTTATGTAGTCGGTATTCAGCTTTGCTTCCAATGCAGGTCTACTGCACAACGGCAATTTAGACACTAATCTTCTCCTGTTCCTGATTTTCGGATGTAGCTGGTCTATCAGCGAGTTCAAACGTGGTATCTTATCTATTAGGCGATCAATCTGGTAGTTATGAAGCTAGTTGGCATTTTCTACTTAATTTGTTGTGCCAAATTTTCAAGACTTGAGCACCAGTTCGTCCAAGCCCTGGATTCTTTTACGAGCTTCGTCGTAATTTCTGCATGCTTGCTGCTCTTGTGCGCCAACTGCAGCTATCAGAACCCCATGGTATGCTTGCAAATGCAATAGTAAACCAGTCATCAATAGAATTTTAAGAGCAGAAGTCTCCGGCAGCAGGGATCAAGAGAACATGATCATTCTCTTTGCTCGCATAATCGGGCGAGACAAGTCTGCAACAACATCACTATTATAGCCCCAGTAAGATGATCAAGTAGCAAACTCTTCTGCTCACAAGCTCAAACCAGGACACCCGTTGGAACCTCGCACTCAGTTTAGAAATCAAGGAATCCCCATGAGCTTCCCACGCTCCATTCCAATCGAATTCTTTTGACAGCTTCATTCCCTCTACATGCAAATCTTTCAACTAGAGAAAGAAAGACCCGCGAATCTTATCAGCATGATGCAAACAAAGATAGAGAGCACTGTGCATTAATTTCCATTTGCGCAGATGCCCAATGCAAATCAGCTAAGATATTCGACTTGACGGGCCGTCATCTGGGGGTAAGGCCCATCTAAAATCCTAGGCCCATGGGCTTTCCTTCCGGACCATCATATGACTTTAGAAAAAAAAAATTAGTTTTCACCCCATGACTGTGAAAATTAAAGGTTGACGTGGCTTATCCATAATTTTTTGTGCTCTTGTCCTTTTTTTCCTCCTTGATTTAGTAGGTGAATTATTTCGTATTATTTTCCTTTTCTTTTTTCTTTTTATATCAGTAGTAGTAAGTGATTTTTCAAGATTATATATATATATATATATATATATATATATATATATATATAAAAGCCAGTTTTTTAGACTTTCTAAATCTCTTCTAATAAGATATTTACTCATCTTTTAGTAATTTGACTCAGATATACGTATGATATGTTATTGGTATTTAACTACTGAATCTTCAACTACCGGTAAAAATTAACTTACTTTAAAGGGAAAATTTCTTTTCAAGTGCAAGATAATCGAAATGAACGTCTAACCTATGCAATTCATTTTTTTTTTTTTTTGGGTATTACAGGTTAGGTAGTGCCCAGGTTAGCTTTGGGAACTTGACTAATCCAATTTTAAGGGGGCACGCCCTTATATCGTGAAGGTGCATTGAGGATTTTACTTATAGAATGCTCTTAAGACCACAAGAAGATGAACATAGTCTCTCGGCATCTAGGTCAGTTACCTTAATAATAAGTAGCTTCATTTTTATTTGCTTTCTTCTAAACCTAGTTTTCGATTGCTTTAGATTGATGTCAAATTGGTTGAAATTAACTAACATCGACTTTTTCAAATATGTTTCCTTCAAATATTTTACATAAATTACAAAAGTCAATCAAAATTTAATCGCGGGGTCAATGATTTAACTCAATGCGTAAGGCATTAAGGCCGTTTCCTCCTTCTTCATAGCTTCGGTCTCGCCCTCACTTTGAAGGGGCAGACTGATGGCAGCGGCGGCAACTTTTGCTTTAGATCTGTAATGGGGCTCCTAATTTTGGAGGGGTTGGATATGAATACGAATGTTCTAACTCGACAATCATTCTAGCTTTGAATGCTAGAGTCTATTAATTATGGCCTTCGCGACAAAATGCCTTAATTTTAATTATGTCCCGTTGTTTAATCATGGCTTCGATTTTAGTACGCTTGTATACAGATGGGACAAAGGCAACGGAAGGGACATGACATGCCATGGTTACTGCTTCTGATGGAAAATCCTCAGCGCGGTGAACCGCAAGACGCATGGAGATCATTGGACGTGGCTGAGGTGCACAAGGTGAGAAACCATTATCATCAGCACATGGCCACATCAGAGATAGATAGGCCAAGAATGTCCTGACAAAAATCATTTGATTTTTCTACTTTAGCTAGTGGATCATAAATTGATTTAAAATAGTAAAGCCAGACATAAAATGGATATTAAATAGATCTATAACTTGCTTGGATTCAACAAACCTTTATGACCCTCTCTTCGTTCTTTCTCGCCTTCACTCGACATCACGCTTGCTTGCTTTGTAATTTCACCTAAGTTTAGTTTTAGATTAGGTTAAATATAAAAGTGTTTTAGCAATATATGTCGGGTTAGATATAAGTCGCTCATTTTTGCGTTGCATGGTAAAATTGGATCAAAATGCGCTAAATTGATCTATTTGGGTTGAACCATTTCCAATCAGATCCAAATCCGACCTAACTTACTGGTTTGACGGATCTACCGATTGGTAAGCCAAGACGTGGATGATTAATCTGATTAGTGAATTCTAGCGTTTGCAGCACCATTTCTCTCTGCCATTCTCAAATTAATTTGGAGTCTTCAGTGGCTCAAATTCAAATGGCAAGAAGCATGGGGATGGAGATGCGACAAACGGCGATTGACGGTTCATGATTGATCATCACATGAGATAAGGATCTAGGATTTGGATAGACTCAAAGGGAGCAAACTCACGGTCCTCGGTATATGATTGGTCCGTCTCTTATCAATTCTTACACTAATCCATTGCCCGTTGGGCCATGTTGTCAAAATCTATGTTACTTATGATGAGGGAAAGGAATTGGATAAGTACGTGGAGGATTTCTTTAGTTAATCTTCCAGAAATGCCTTCAATCTAAGCAGGTAAGAAGATTGAATTGTACTAAACTATTGAAGGGATCCAGTTTTTACACTCGTACGTTGAAAGTCCAAACTCATGAGCAATAATTATCCTGTTTTAAATAAGTGTCTGAAGTATCATCATTTTCTTAAATAAAGTCTGAGATGGCAATGTTATTCTCAAAGAAGGGCCTGACCTCACCGGCTGGTCAATGGCATTTTCGTTCTTTCCTTTTTTAATTTGTTTTCTTTTTCATTTTTTTTCCTTTGTTGCGATCAACGAGGGTATTAGCCCATGCCCAAGCTATTTTTGTCTGCGGGCAAGGCAACCCTAGCTAGATCGGGCGAGGTCAACCTTTGCCTAGCCTTATTAGATGGTTGACCATCGGCAAAAAGGGAGGGAAAAAAAAGATAAAATGAAAAAAAATTGGAAAATGTAAAGGATAGAAATGTTCTTGACCAGTTGGAAGAATTGGCCAACCGAAAAGGTCAGGCGCTTCTTTGAGTCTGACATAGCCATATTCGGCCCTTATTTAAAATAAATGGATATGTTTAGAAGTTCAAAAACTTATCACCGAAGTACAATCGAATCCTAAAACTTTTAGAAAGTGCAATCATGTCTTGAAAATTGTCAAATTGGTGCAATCGAATCATTCCATTGATTTCGTCCAATTTGGCTAATGGAAAATGCTAACGTGACATTTTTTATTACTTTCTCTCGTCTACGCAGCACTGACATGGCTGAAACTAGAACATAAGTAAAATGACATCATTTTAGTCCAAATTTTATTTTTAATTCCAATATTAATTAAAGCAAATTAAATTGAAAAAAAACAATAAGAGAGAAGCAAAACCAACGAGGGCCCTTGCTGACCCTCGCCACTACTGCCCCCCATCATCACTAAAAGGACTGGCGACAGTGGGGCAAGGGTCGACCAAGGTCACCATTAAGCGAGGGCCCAGTCCCACCCCAATCAGTGACCTCGGCCGACCCTCGCTCCATCATCACCGGCCCTTCCAATGATGGTGGGGGCAACGGTGGTGGCGACGACCCTTATTGCTTTTCCTTTTAATTTAATTTATTATAAAAAACAAAATTTAACCAAAACAGTATAGTTTTTTGATTTATTTTTCTTGTTTCAGCCATGTCAACGCCAAGTAGGAAAGAGAAAGTAATAACAAATGCCACGTTATTTTTTTTTCGTTAACTGAATTGGACGGAATTAATGAAAAGACTTGATTGTACCAATTGATAAATTTTAGGATTTGATTGCACTTTTTGAAAGTTTTAGGACTCAATTACACTTTGGTGATAAGTTTTAAGACTTCTATTAAACATATCCCTTTAAACAAAGTTCATTCCAGACCATTTATTTGAAAATTTTCCTTTAAAGTTTAGGGCCCTCGTTAGATTTCTCAAAAATTTTCCCTTCATTTTTTGAAATTTGACAAGGTATTACAAGGCATCACATGCCCTTATTTGAAATTTCCAATTAAAAATTTGAAACAATTTTAATCAATTATTATTAATTTTTTTATCACATAAAAACTGCTATATAATCTATTCCCCTGAAATTAGATCATCACTGTTATAATTTGAAAAATAAAGAATGAACACTTTATTTTCTTGGAATGTGAAAAACGAATGACAAGATGGCTTGGATAGTGTTGGTGTTTACTCATTGCTGGGAGCCTGTGATGATGGGATGCGAAGGCGTTGCTTTTGCAGAAAAAATGAGGGAGACAACATGCGGAGATGATTGGTCGCCGTAAAATCCCTCGGAACTTGGGAGCTTTTCACGACTCCCTTCTACTTCACAAGTTGTCTGTTGCTTTAATTCTAGTGTCTCTGGGTTTTTGGGGCCTGGGTTTTGGGGCCTGCTCTAGGAGAAGAATGTACTGTGATTCTCTGGGGCTTCTAGTGAAGTACACAATCTAATTTGGGAGGTGAGTTTTTTGTTACTGGGGTTGTCCGTTTAGAGGCGTATTGCAATCTTTGGCTTTCAAGATTGAATTTGCAGTCATTTGTAGATTTTTGGAATTGGGTTTGGTTGTGGATGGAAAATAAGAGCACAAATGGGATGTTTCTTGGTCTGTCTTAGAATCCCGAGAGTGTGTCGGCTTTCTTGATGGTCTTTTAGTAGCATTTACTCTACTGTTGCTAGAGACTGGTTCCGTAATTTTAGGGTCCCAGGTTGTTTGAGATCAGAATTTGAAATTTGTCGCTTCAGTGGTTTTCTGTGGGATAGGAGAATGTTTGACAGAGGCTTCACTGCATCCTTCCCCACATTGAATTACCCGACTCGGACATTCGGGTTTTTTAGTACGCACGGAGCACTGTACAGGAGAAGATCAAATCCAGATTTAGCTGTACCGCGATCTTCCGTTCTTTTACAAACTGAAGAGAGTGATAATTCACCAGAACTACAGAAGAACCAAAATTCAAACTTAGCTTCCGCAAGTTGTGGTTCTTCTGCTTCAATGCTCAGTCAAGCAGATTCGGTGGGCATAATTGGAGGAGTATCTGTTGAATCAACCCTGAACTTTGTGAGAAAGCTCGTGAATTGGAGTTCAAAAGTCGGAGAAAATTGCCTTCCTTTTGTACTTTGCTCTGATCCGGTTTTGCGTCGGGAACTGTTATCACATGAAAGAAGTTCATTTCCTTCAATAAGTAGTAAAACTGAAGTTTCTAAGATGGACCATAAACTGATTGTGGATAACCTGCGCCAGAAGCGGGTCTTTCTTGAGAAATCTGGAGCTCGATGCATAGTAATGCCTTGTCATATTTCGCATTCTTGGCACGATGACATAAGTCATGGATGTTCTGTCTCCTTCCTTAACATGGCTGAGTGTGTTGCTAAAGAGCTTAGCGAAGTGAAAATGAAGCCACTTGAAGCTGGCAGCCCTCTTCGGATCGGTGTGCTCGCAACAAATGCAATTCTAGAGGCAGGATTTTATCAGGAAAAACTGGAGAATGAGGTAATTCTATTCCGTCTCTCCTCTGCATCTTCACATGATTGACATTTCTGTATCATAATTGGCCGGCAACTTCCCTTAAAGTTGTATAACTGGAAAACAATGAGTTGGTATGAATGTCTAGCATTTCATTATGAAATTAGATGGACTCAGACATGACAGATCTCATTTGGTTCGCTGGACTTTTTACTAAATCAGTATCCACTGAGCTCCTGAAAGCTTTTGGCCTTCCAGAAAGGAAAGTGCACCTCTTGATTATGTTGAAGGCCTGCTGCTGCAATATTTTTGCCTATTGCATCATTCTCTCACCTTTTGCTGGATATATTCATTTAGATTGATTTCTTCTGTTGACTTCCCAATTTGTATAATAATAAGCTGCTTAATGGCCTCCTAGGTGTGAGAAGGACGGTGGGTTCATAATTCTAGTGGTCCTCTGTAAAACTGGGTTTTCATAGTAACAGAGATTGCAGTATATGCGACGTGATAAAGAGGAGAGCACAGATGACTGATATGGCTCAGGTGTATAATATGATCTCTTTGTATGTCATTAGATAGAATAGTGAAAAACAGTGTGACATTTGAGAACTTCAAGGGAGTTTCATTTGATCATCTTTTCAAAAGCATGGTTACACGAAATATTTATCAAGTAAAATATAATGCTACCGGTCTGATCGTAATTCCTGGTCCTGTGGGGCCATTCTTCTTGTTTTTTATTGCATAACGTGTCATAATTTGTCCGCTAGTATGCTTTAATTGGAAATGTCCAGTGAAAGATAATTAAATATTCGTTTGATGCACACTATCAATTTACACCTTTCAAATTTTGTGTGGGTGATTTGTAAAGCATATTGTGTTGATAATATGGATTGGAGGAAGGACCCAAAATTGAAAGTTCTATAGACTGGTATGATTTAGGTCGTTGATGAAGAAACACAAAATACACGAACTGTGTTTTAGTAAATGCTGATATTGGAGAAGTACATCCTCTTGTCGAAATTCCTCTACCATGGCTTTGCAGATTCCTACTTTGAGATTGTGTCAACACCCTAGGTCCACTGAGTAAATAATCCACGATTTCATTGCTGTGTTTAATCCGCCACTTATGTTTCCTCTTCGATTCCCCAGAGCTGTCCCTGATACTTGGATCATTCAGACATCAAAAAGAAAAAAATTAGACGGGAAATGGACATAAAACAGGCAGAAGTCATCTGAATTGAACGTTTCTATGGTCAAAACGGTTATTCAGTGTGAATTAGCATGTACCCTTGAGGTTGGAGCTACTATTGCATGTCCCAAAGTCAGCCAAGGCTGACTTTGTTTTTGAGTGATTTCCATCCAGCTACATGAACCACAAACGAAAAAATATGTTAGTTAAGATCCTAAACCACATTTGGGTATGAAATAAATCGATAATCATAATTTACACAAATTGATATTAAGAACTTCCCAAAAAATGTTTAGCAGATGAGGATGACGACCGTCCTTTCTCATAGGTTACTATCGTCAAATTGACCTTGCTGTCTACTTCCTTGCTGAAGTTTTTGTCCGGAAGGCTCACATTAGTTAACACAAAAACTATGTAATAACGAACTAAAAGATCGTCCATTCATGGTTAGATTAATCAGAAACTGTTACGTACCTCACTGTAACTGTCCATTGTTTTCAATGATATGGACTTAACCAATAGATAATTTCCATGATCTACAGCAAATAATGAAACTGAGTTTTTTGCATTGCGTGACGAAAGTCGTAACAATATGGGGGTCTTTACAAGCGTTCATCCCCTTATTCGTGGTTCCGTATGCCGTCTGACGTTGCTTCTGCCGTGCTTCCCGTGTGTCTCGCTTTTCCGCTGGGGGAGAGAGATTGATGCTCGTGACACTCGAGGGGACATTTTCTTGTGGGGAAAAAGGGAAGAGAAGAGAAAACAAGCGAGTAGACTCTTATCGTTTCGTCGACGTCGGTCTCAAGGGGGTTCATCACATTTGCCCTCGCCGGCAGTTCTGTGCTTGGGGGGGGGGGGGGGGGAGCAGATTGTTGCAACACGCTGCGGCTGTGCCTCCTGTGTTTCTACTCTGGATCTGCGGTGGCGCGGCAGTTGGTCTCTATGCTTCCTCTCCTCTCTTCGCCTGGGGGGGGAATTATCAACACAAAATTTTGCGCAAATGGTGCTTGATTAGCTGCTTGAAAAGATGCTGTATATAGAGCCTAGATTCAAGAGCAAAACAAGATCAACAACGATGACAAAGTGTGTAATATTACCCTGAAAAAAACTATGGTGATATAATGATGAGAAATGAAAAGCTATATGGCATGTTAACTTTTGTCATGCTTTGGTTCTTGCTAATAAACTACTTGCACAAATAAGGAAGGAAAGACCAAAAATGAGTAGTCACAAAATGAAGGAGATGGGCATTAGAACCTTAATTGGCTAGAACTAACCAGAAAGGTCTAAAATGATCTTTTACGCGGGTTGGCAACATATTTCAAGGACATGGGGTAACACAGTATTGCACAAACGAAAACTATCAACACAGTGTTAACCAAAGGTTTTATACATGCTGTAATAGAAGTCTGACCGATCACCGAAATTTCCATGCATTGTAGAGTAATGACTGTCTGGATCCACATCAAGGAGTTGAAGCTGATTTGGTGCACATGCCCTTCTGGATAGAGACTTTGCCTACTTAACAATACAAACAAATCTCGTTATCACCTCTTGATATTATACCTTGCCTGATCTCAATTTGCACACTTGTTAGAATGATTGAATGAAGAGTCTCAAAAAGAAGAGTAAAGACTATCGCAACTTTTGTGCTTTTAGTTGTAGGACATGATAAAATTTCTGGCCTTTCTATTTCATCTAGGTTTTTTTTCTAAAACATGACCAAAAATTGAACCCTCTATTCAAGTAGATTTTAGGGAGAATGACATATTATTTAGAGATTAAGTCAATATGCGAATTGACCTGCATTAGAAAGTATAAGTTTGATCAGTTGTTATATGATATCAAGAAAAAGGACAGATATTGGTAATCTAGATACACAGTAGGAAACATCCGTCTACTAATAAGGCAAAAAACTATTGACAACGAGAGCTTAGCTCATGTGCTTAACAATATCCACACCAAAAGACATTATTGAAAATATTAGGAAAGCCTCGAGCAAGAGTGCTAGTAAAAGAACACATACCAATATGGGGACAGAGGTCTCAGGTAACAACATGGATTCATGTACAGCTGCATGTGTACTTGCATTAGATGGATCCATAAGCACTTGGTTGTTTGATTTATTGAGATGCTGTGAGGATATTAGCATCGATTTCATGAGAGTTGAGACCTGCTCACTCTTCTATACATACAGCTACATTATTTTTCTTGTATTTCTAACCACAGTCTTCTTCTGTTGAGTTCTGAGGAGGGGGGAGAAGAGGAGAAACGAAAGTTCAATATATACCAGACAGAATTAGCATAGAGCATGAACATGGTCCACAGTTTTGAGCACTGAGCAGCTCAAGGCACATTGGAGGACTGGTGATTCATCAAAGAATTGGTGGGACCTGAATTCCGAGTAATTTGCGAAAATGATGAATAATAATACAACATTTTAGACCAAGTCCGTGATTCTACAAACTGCATATGTACTTTCTCTTGACAACATCTACATATTACATAAGAATAAATACCATTGATGACAGAAATATAAAAAGATTGAACTGAATACCGAATAGGCTCCTCTGAGCCCTTATTCACCTTTGGACATTTTTATGTATGGAAGGATAGAGATAGGCAACCAACAAAGATTAAAATCCCGAAAAGCAATCCTGTTCATTTTCGACATACCCAGTTGATGAATTTGTATGATGAACGTTAGTTTGAGTTTGATGAAATTTCTGTCCTTTGATTTACAATGTGAATCAGGGTTCAATCAAAACAGACCAGCACAAAAGTCAACCATTTTTTTTTTATTTTTATTTTAGAAATCTATGCTTTGATGGGGATTTTTGACAAGTACATTTAACAATCCCCACTACACAACACCCCCCCACACCCTTTTCGATACACAGGAAGAAGCTTATGCGCTATAATACACAAGACCACTCAGACGGTGGCTCACAGGTTACTACTAAAAACAAGATTAAAAACCTTATAAAGAAGGCGAGAATATTATTGTCGATGGCAAATATAGCAGGAGGGAAAACCATCTTCACTGAATCATATGATTGCTTCCCATTAACGTTGCCTTTGTATGAGTCGGACCACTCCAAATGACAACAGACGAAAATAACCGTTGGTATCCAAGTGGCTCTAGAATGAAAGTATTTTGGTCATATTCGTTTTACTCCCTTGTGTATTAGAGAAGTTGTGATGAAACACCGGTCATTTAACACAGCAATGATGGACGGATGTGGGGTAAGTAAAAAAGTATTCGAATGTCCTAGTTTTGTGTGAAGATTAGGTTATCCTTGGGAAAACTTTTTGAGAGGAGTTTTCACATGCCGACGTTTGTACTTAGTTAGCAATGTTTTGATTTTCCTAGCAGCGGGTTTTTAGTGGGGCAAGCGAATTTGGTAGGACATATTGGGTAGGGATTTTTAAATCATTGCCTTAGAGCAAAACGAAAGGTTTATTTTATTACTATTCTGTCACCAGGAATCCTCACCATCATTTCTTTGTGATTGTAAAATCTGATTGTGATGAACCTTGGCTGATTTTTCTGAATTTTTATATGCCCATTGAATTACGCTGGCCATCTTTTCATGCAGGGATTGATAATCCTGACAGGTTCGTAGTGGGCTCCGTCATTCCAATAATTTTTTGAACGTGCTTCAATTTCCATCTGCAGCCCAGGTTAGTTGTAGCCAGATAGTCTTATCAAATTGATTCTTATGCAATATAATCTTCAATTAGTAAAAGATTTTGTTCTAATTTAATTACTAAATTATTTTTATTGATTTTTTCCTTAAAACTAATTATGTCTTACACACTATAGATTTCTGTTAATTTCATACTCCCTTATATCACAAATATATATTGGATTAACCCCACCCATAATCTTTACTTCTCTTTCAATTTTTAGTTATACATTAATTTTTAACTTATTTTGTTTTTTCCCTTTTTATAGTTTCCTATGAATAAGTCCCTTTACGTCTTGAAACCTACACTTAACATGAGAGTAATACAATATAGTTTCTTCAAAGTTGTTTGAATTGGCACCTTTTTGACCTTAAAGCCCTAACCTTCGCCAAACCAGTAGTTATTAGTGCGTGGCCCATGTCCAAGAGGAGATGAAGTTGAATGACAGGGGGCACGAGTGAGAGTGGGTGTATGTTATATCTTTGATTGGTCTTTTGCTCTTGCCGAGTTTGACTTTGTAAACTATTTTTGTTCTGGGTAGGAGTTTTCTCTTGCTTGTTTTTTTTTATTTTAAGAAAGGTTTCCGGAAAGAGTGTGTAAGTTCGTATTTTGGTGGTATTTTGATGTATTGTTTGAAATAGAAGGGCTGTTGTTCTAGTGATTTTATGTATTATCTCTTTAAACCTTGTTTTTTTTTTGATTATACGTGGTTTTGTAGAATTATTTTGATTATCACCCGTAACAAGATAACATAAGAGAGGGTACCTC
>JAGVVM010006534.1:0-31288 GCA_019149425.1 Psidium friedrichsthalianum
TTCCCGATATCTATAGTGAACAAATAATCTCTTCGCTCGGCCAAGTTCTGGGACTCTAAAATGCCTCTCTCGCGATTCGGGTTACGTGTCTCCATCTGCACGAGCCACATGAGATGCTCTCTGCTTGCTGTCTCTGGAGGCGCTTAATGGCGCATTGATTTTCGGACAATAAACAGCCCAAATATGTATAGCGCAGCATGAAGCGTGCCAACTTATAGACTTAATACATGCCAGCATCACGCCGTAGATGTTTTCTCTGCTGAAGTATACATAGGCACTTAGCTAAAATGGACAAACGAGAGTGGTAGATCAGACAGGAAGCAAGCAGCACTGTCCTACTAGTCCATTGGTTTCTTGAATTTTTTGATCCTTCCTGAGTGTCACCGCCTGCCTGGTCCATGACATCTGGTGTGCCTATCCAGGATTGGCGACCGAACATAACGAGCACGCCGGTCGATAGCCGGAGGTGAAGTAGCTTCAGATGGTTGATATGTGAGTCTCTCTTCTCTCTCTCTTAGTTGGAGTCATTTCGCGTGTAAAATCTGAGCAGGATAGCCCCATGCCCAGTCTCGCTGGATCAGTGATGCATTGAATTGAAAAAAGGTATCCTTGCCTTTTAACCCCTTTGTGATAATCGAAGATGGATGAGGAGATAATGATCACATGATCCGTCCAAAGAACAGAGATCAGAAACGCATAAAAGCTTCTTCTTTGCACATTTCAGCTCTCTCTCTCTCTCTCTCTCTCTCTCTCTCTCATCTCTCTCACTCTGGATCCGAGCCAAACATGTCGGGTTCTTACTCCCGCTGGAGACTCAGTAAGCAAATTGGGGCCAACCTTTCCTTGGCAATGCATCTCGATTCGATATCAACCTTCTATCTCACATAAGTTAGAAAAAGCAAAAGACAGTGAATCCCCAATCCACCCAGCTAGAGATCAAACTTCAGTACTTTGCTAATGCGTCGCAATGGTTCGGATGCTATCTGTGAAACATGGAGGTTCGATTATGACACTTAGAGATGGAAATACAGGTGTCTTAATGATAATAGTTAGTGTACTTTAAGAGTTCCCCCTTCACAAAATTGAATCTTATGTGAGATCTATAGTCATCAAACATTGATTCAGGTGTGCCTAGCTCGTCGTCTTTTTGAATAATTGAAACGTAATAAATTAAATCCTTTTTTGACAAAAAAAAAAAAGAGAATAATTTGGAACTATATGGATTTGACCATGTAAACCAAAAAAAAAATGTGAAGCGACTTCATCTAAAAGCCTCGAGACACCTGTCTCGACCGGTGGAGCGATTAGTTTTACTTTGTTGTTATTTATGACCGTGATTACCACTTTTCTCTATCCCCGTACAATTCCTGGATTCTTTGACTGTCAATACAGTATAAAACGATATATTAGAATAGTATCCCCAAAGATAACTATAACGCTTGTCCCAAGAATCAGAGAGGAACCGTACCAAAAACCTCCCATGTTCTCTGCCAATCGTTGTTGGCCAGCTTGCTTATCCACATGCCCATGTCGTAAGATCCGCTGACGATGTTATTCAACAATTTATGCAAATCAAGTACTACGCTAGCCACCTTTACATTCCCACGCCCATGTCGTGCGCCATTAGGCTCTTATCTCCTTTTCTAACTATAAAGCTGTGTCGCCGGAGCTTGCACATCTCGACTTCAGCTATAGATAGTATCTTCACCGTGCTTCAAATCTTAGCCATATTGTATTCGGACATCCCAAAAAAATCTCACGAGCCTTAACAGATGCCCTAAGGCTAACGGGGGTACCCTTTTAACTTTTTATGGGGGTAATTATCAAACCCTCCATACTCATCATCATTCATGACTTTCTGCTGTCTAGCATGACATTAGACCATGACAACTTAATCTTTCCCACTGCCAAGATTCAGAGATCTATCCCATATATCCTTTTGTGGCTCCATCCTAGTATTGTGGGGACAGAGCTAACATAAATCCGTGCCCTCGCCCCAGTAGCCAAGTGGCATAAAGCCTCCAAAAGGACAGATCATAGATCTGGCCTGGAGTCTTTTAACACCATTTTTGCGAATAAAAATTTCTTGGGGGGATTGCAGGAGTGGCCCTCCTAAACACAATCTCCGCCGAGTCCACCGTGAACACACGAGCTTGCATGAGTTTAAATGCCAGATCCACCGACACACCCTCGAGTCGCAAAACACGGCATTTTGATTTGCCAGGAATTCACGGGATTCACCGCTTTGACTCTTCCGTAACACGAACCGTATCGTCCGTACTGCCCAATGCCCATACCCCGCATTCAACCCCCCACGACCCACCCTCGCAGCATGGGGCAGCCCCTCAATAACTCCCCCGTCGGTGAATTTTTTAATAAGCTTGAATTGTGCCATCAGATCACGTATGCTCAATCTCTAACTTTGATATGATTAGAGTCAACAGTATAGTACCAAAAAGAAGAAGAAGGCGCAAGACATGAACGTTCTGATGTCAAATTGACACGACCTGGATGGAACGTAACTCAACCGTTCTTGGGAATGTGCAGAGTTCTACATTAGTAGTGCCCCGGATTGATGAAAGAATCACAGTGAACAAACTACTATGTGCCCGAATTTTGGGAGAGCACACGGAGCTATAACATTGAGCACACGATGTTAATGATCTTTCCCTAACATTATCAGGAGCATCCGGAACAGCACGGAGAGGCGGAACCTTGGATTCTTCTCTTGTGGGACTGGGAACCCGATTGAGATTGCTGGCGGTGCGATCGAAGTGGTACCTCCGTCGGAAACACCTGGCTGACTGTGCCATCGGCTTTGGGCGCAATGCCGTTGGTGGTCGCGACGGCAGTACTATGTAGTGAGTGACCCGGGTGATGACGACCCGGTCCACCCACGGCCTGGGACGCTCCGCCATGCCGTCATCCAGGACAGGCCCCTGTGGATAGTGTTCAAAAGAGACATGGTGGATCCACCTGAAGCAAGAACTCATCATGAACAGCTTTAAGACCATCGATGGGCGCGGGGCCAAACGTGCACATTGCTAACGGGGCCTGCATCACCATTCAATTCGTTACTAATGTCATCATCCACGGTGTTAGTATTCACGACTGCAAGCCCACCGGCAATGCCATGGTTCGAAGCTCGCCTTCGCATTACGGGTGGAGGACGATGGCTGACGGGGGACGGTATTTCCATTTTCGGTGCGAGCCACATTTGGATTGACCACAATTCTCTCAGCAATTGCGCCGACGGCCTCATCGATGCTATTATGGGCTCGACTGCTATTACAATCTCCAACAACTATTTCACGCATCACAATGAGGTGAATCCACAAAACAAATCCTCCCCTGGTCTCATTAAATGAGGAAAAATAGTAATTACCAAATGGCAGATTGATGAACAATTGGGTACTTACGAAAAACAGGTGATGCTGCTGGGTCATAGTGATTCTTATGTTAGAGATAAGAGCATGCAAGTGACCATTGCCTACAATCATTTCGGTGAAGGGCTCATCCAAAGAATGCCAAGGTACTGACTATTTCTATGAGTCTAACCATTGACTTGTGTCCCTGAATTGATTGCTAACTCAACTGATCTGCCTAAATTTTCAGATGTAGACATGGCTACTTCCATGTGGTGAACAATGACTATACACACTGGGAGATGTATGCCATTGGCGGAAGCGCCGAGCCCACTATCAACAGCCAGGGCAATCGGTACCTTGCTCCCACGAACCCCTTCGCCAAGGAGGTAAAAGAATTAGAAAACAAATGCCGAATTCTGTTTTCGAAGGAAGTCATTCTCCTCTAAAGGGCAGCCGATGAACTACTAACGAAACATGTTTTATCAGGTGACAAAGAGAGTCGTTGACCCATCGACAAACCAGTGGAAGAGCTGGAACTGGAGATCAGAAGGAGATCTCTTGTTGAACGGAGCATTCTTCACCCCCTCAGGAGCCCGAGCCGGAGCTGGAGCCAGCTATGCCCGGGCTTCAAGCTTAGGGGCTAAATCTTCTTCCCTAGTCGGTACGCTGACGTCCAATGCTGGAGCGCTCATTTGCCGTAGGGGCCGAGTGTGCTAGGTCCGGATCACCCCCAAGTTAATAGAGAGACAAACAGAAGAAACATAAGAGGACTGAAGAACTAGCTCAGTTCTGTTTTTCTCCCCCCACTTAATATTCTGGCCACGGCAGTCGATATTACATCTGCCACGTTAAATTACTTTCCTTTTTTAGTTCGCGTATAGTCCGATGATTATTCGAGAGAAGTGTACATTTCCTCGCTGTGTGCTATATGTATAAAAACGATTGTACACTCAGTTCTAATGTGATCGATTGACCTCGGCCTGCGTTTGGGTGCCGACGGGTTGTTCACTTCTCCCTAACTTACCCTCTACTTATTCAAAGTGAAATTGCCTAAATCCAGTTAGTGCCGAGCAGGATGAGGCTGAAGGTTTCGGTATATTATTCTATAGGAGTGAAGGAAACTAAAACCATCATCAGAATAAAGCAGTGATGGACTGAGCCCAAAGGCAATACAATCGTGTGATTAGCCCGAGCATCTTGATCTTTTGGTACAGTTTCCAGTTTGAGGACTCTGCGTACGAATCTTCAAAAGCAACCAGAAGGTGAACTTGGCAAGAAACCCCGCTGGTCGCGTACTGAAGCAAGCTGAAGAATCGAATTTCGCCATAAAGCGTCAAAACCAAATGTTTCGGAGCGGAACGAGAAGGAATTGCGCGAGAGAGCCATGCTTCGAAATTGCCAGAGGTCGTGGCTCTCTCTTGGCTCTCTAAGAGGAATCCAAAGCCTCACACGTCGAGCCCCTTCACTCAGACATGAAGCCGGTGAGCCCGTCAGGCCGACGATTGCCGGTCGTGTGCTTCCGTGCAGAGGTATGGATCAACCGACCGTTTTGCTACCTCTGTCCTTGTCATTTCCCTCCTCTGGTGTTTTGCATGATGCCGAATTTACGATGCCGCTGTTTCAAAGTGGATGCCTTGCACAATGGGCCACGCCCTTTTTGGCTATTTGAATATATTCAACTCGTTTAAAGCTTATTCATAATCCACCGCACCATTTTTATATACTAATGTCGTAAAATAGTCTTACTTTCCTTCTTTATACTTAACTGAGCAAATTAAGTAGCAAGCTAATCAGACAAGCGTCATCTTATCATTTCATCCGTTTTTTTTTTTGAAGTAGCGATCACAATTATCGATGTTGTCGAATGAGTTACATAGACCGTATTATCGATTTAAATAAGTAAAATACAATTAGGAGTTTGAGTAGATAAATGATATTCAAATATCAACAAGCTTATTTTGTTTATAACATGCCGTGACATTCGAACATCTCGGCTAGATAGATTTCCATGATCGCACACACGATTGCCCCGATTCATGCGGCATTGGGTAACATTCGATTCCCGGACGACAGACCTTGGCGTGACTCTCAAACTTAATTTAAACAAAAGACGGCAGGATTATTGTCACGTCGACTCCCAAATCAAAAAAACTTAGTCCCGCAACAAAAATGGGACACGAATGGAGGATGTCCGGGCATCATTGTGCACGCAGTAGGAGGAGAGGAGCTACAACGCTTTGGAGTGGTAACGTACGGAGAAGAAGCGGCCGACCGTTGATTGGTCAACCCAGAGGAAGCTCCCGAAACCACTGGCCGATGGCCATTTCCCGACATTGGACGGACCACGGCCATGACCATGCCCATGACCGCCCGCTGACTCGCGTACCTCGCTCTGGTTTTCTTTTCAGTCCGACAGAGAGACATCGAAACCACTCTCTCCTCCGACTCGACTCGAGGCTTGTTTGAGAAAGCGTCGTTCCTGCAGATCCGTCTTACTTAAGCCGCGTTTTCCTCTCGCTGAAACGAAGAACTAGAACCGAAGCTGATTCGACCATGTCGACCACTGCCGGACTCGCGATCCCCTGCGCAGGTGTGGATAGTTTCGGAACCTCGCTTGCGGTTCATGATTTCTCCGCTTAGGTTCATCGGCCCATGTTCGTTATCCAGGGCGGATTGTTTTAACCGTTCATTCTGTTTGGTTTAGGCTTGAAGTTTTTCTGGTCTCGCGCCTTTTTATGCATTGCGATAGTGAATTCTGGGTTTATTTTTTATTTTGGTTTTTGATGGTTGTAGCGGCGGTTGCGTGGGAAGCCGGAAAGCCACTGGTAATAGAGAAGGTGGAGGTGGCTCCGCCGCAGGCCATGGAAGTGAGGATGAAGGTCAAGTACACCTCGCTCTGCCACACTGATCTTTACTTCTGGGAAGCCAAGGTCCGTGAATTTGTTGCTGGTTAGTGTCATAGCTGCATCATTCGATGGTCCATGCATTGATCTAGTCCAAGCGATGTCTTAAGGACAGAAAAAGAAGGGATGATGTTATCTCCTTTCTCAAGTCGGGGTTTTTCTTTCCAAAACAGAAAAAGGGTTTGGATCTGGACATTTGGGTTTGAGAGTCAGTCATGCCTGCATTCTCTGCTGCCTAACCTAGGAAGAAAAGCGTATTCGAGTTATAATTTGTCATATGCTAGTGCTAAGAGCTTGGCCTTGTATAAAGCTCTAACCTCCAGTATGTTGGATTCTTGTTTCAGGGTCAGACGCCATTGTTTCCTCGCATTTTTGGCCATGAAGCTGCTGGGTATGCTCTTAACCCTCTAACATTCACATATAAGCAATTCCTCTCGTTATGTAAATTTACGAAGGGAAAAAAAGAGTTACAAAAAACGGTGTCAGGGCTTAAGCTTAGAGTTCCGGAAAGTAGGTTTTTCAATTTTGCATCTGACTGAATTGGGGCAAAAGTGGACATGATTGTGCATCAACAAGCAACAAGAAATACCATATCAGTTGTCATATGTGTATTAAGGATCAGGTTGCATCTGTAATTGCCAGGAAGAACAAGAGTTGTGACTTGTCTGAATGTCTTTTGGGACTTGATATCAAGTTCCCTTCTTCACACTCTCATCTCCCAATTTTCAATTTCTGTTGTAGGGATGTCCTCCTTTGAGTCATATGTGAAATTATTTTTCAGTGTCAACATTATTTATGGTGACCGTGTTTCAGCTTTGAAACCCTACACCGCGGGATGGCACTTTTGCTGCAGATGGCATGAATGGTGGTCATTTAATTTTGCCTGTTACTTACTTCCATTAAATGTCTGCTATGCCTCCTCCGAGATAGTGAAACGTAGTTTGTGGCTCTGATGGTAAAACGCATGTCAATAATTCAAACTGAGATGCATCAGAAAAGGGTTCTTCCATATATGTGATTTGAGGATATGGCAATTGCTAGTTGATTCTGTATTTTTCAAGTTTCTAGTCTCAGCAGTCAGCAGTCTATGCTTCTGGCTTGGAAGGCAGTGCTAAAAAAACCTGTTGGTATATTTTCATTCCACAGGGTGGTGGAGAGTGTTGGAGAAGGGGTATCGAATCTTGCAGTTGGGGATCATGTGCTTCCAGTGTTCACAGGGGAATGTGGAGAATGTAGGCATTGCCAGTCTGAGGAAAGCAACATGTGCGATCTGCTAAGAATCAACACTGAAAGAGGGGTTATGCTTAGTGATGGGAAATCTAGATTTTCCATAAATGGTTCACCGGTAAATCACTTCCTGGGCACATCCACTTTCAGTGAATATACAGTTGTTCATGCGGGCTGTCTAGCAAAGATTAACCCTCTTGCACCTTTGGATAAAGTCTGTATTCTCAGCTGCGGCATCTCCACTGGTTGGTCTGGCTGAATTTTGATTGTTGACTTCTGTCTCTAAAATCAAATTGCCATTCAAGTAATTGAACTTGTTGTCTATGGAAATTCAGGATTGGGAGCCACATTGAACGTAGCAAAGCCAAAACAAGGTTCTTCTATTGCTATATTTGGACTGGGAGCTGTCGGCCTAGCTGTAAGTTATAATGATCTTGTCGATATGAAAATAATTGCTGAACACTTTTCCTTGTTCTATGACATTCTGCTTTCCTGATTTTCTCAGGCTGCAGAAGGTGCTAGAATTGCAGGTGCATCAAGAATTATCGGGGTTGATTTGAATCCAAACAGGTTCGAGGAAGGTAGTAATGCACTTCGTTTTTCTCTGTTGACCCTACTAAAAAATGAAAAGAGGAAGTGTTGAATGAGATTCCTTACTCGCGTTTCTTGTTTCTAATTCCAGCCAAGAAGTTTGGAGTGACTGAATTCGTTAACCCAAAGGATCATGACAGACCTGTTCAGCAGGTTCTAAGTTCTTGACCTGTTCCTCTCTTTTAAATTCTGTGTTCTTCTAGGGTAGACACCTTCCTTTGGTGTTGGTGGAGCTCCTCTGTATGCAGTCATTTGTGACTTCACTTCCAATGAGTGCAGGTTATTGCTGAAATGACTAATGGTGGTGTTGACAGGAGTGTGGAGTGCACCGGCAACATCAATGCCATGGTTTCAGCTTTTGAATGTGTTCATGATGTGAGTAATTGACGACCGCTGTGGCATTTTCCTCTTTGTAGGCATTTCTCTGGTCATTTATTTTGTCAAAATTCCAAACATGAAAAATGATGAGTGGCGACATCATTTTAATGCTCAAGACTCTCTGTTTGGGGTGGCAATTCTGACAGGACACAGTAACACCGCTCGAGTGCAAAACAAAATTAGCTGGTTAAGGTTGAGGTTAATTGTGTTTGGGTCAATTTCGGGTTGACCCGCAACACACAATTAACGATTGTGTCGTATCCATGTCTAATCCGCCAGAGATTAGTGTTGACATAACCTATACGTGATCCATTTAGACACGATTTCCATGCTATTTGCTAGGAGCATTTGAAAAATTGATGACATTTCTTTTACTACGACAATGTTTTTCAATATGATTCGATGATATTTTGTTTACAGATTATTGCAATTTGTAGTTAGATTTTATTAAATGTTGAAGACATTTCTTGTCAGGTAAGTTGATTGTGTAGATGGGTTAATTTCGTGTCATAGGAGGTCATGCAATCATGTTGACTCGTCAAGCCGATATTTGGTCGTAGTTACACGGGTTGTGTGGTGTCAACCTGTTAATTTTATGGTCATGCTCATGTCAAGTAGGTAAATACGATTAACTAGTCATCTCGTTTTCAAATTGACCTGTCTTGTAATATAACTTACGTCAACACGACACTGTCATGATCCGTGAACACGAATTGGCACCACTGCCTCTGATACTGATGCCAACCAACTGGCTTCTGTTTTTAACTAATTGTTGCTTTCCTGGCTGTTGCACGATTTTAGGGATGGGGCGTGGCTGTGTTGGTTGGAGTCCCCAACAAAGATGCGGTTTTCATGACAAAGCCCATTAATGTTCTCAATGAAAGAACGCTCAAGGGGACATTTTTTGGGAACTATAAACCTCGGAGTGATCTCCCTTCTGTTGTCGATATGTACATGAACAAGGTAGCAGACTAGTGTCCAAGTTTTCTTTCTTACGTCTTCCTCTTTTTTCTTCTGATTATCAACCAAAAGTTCTCATCTTTTCCTGCAGAAACTGGAGTTGGATAAGTTTATTACTCACCGGCTGCCTTTCTCTGACATCAACAAGGCTTTTGATTTGATGGTGAAGGGAGAGAGCTTGAGGTGCATTATTAGTATGGAAGCCTAGGATTGGTGTTGGATGCCAATAAATAAGCTCGTCATGTTAGTGCTAATGACTTATCATTTTCCGTTGTGAGATAATGACATTTAAAGGAACATGCAGTTGTCGTGGCGCCTCGTGCATTTGTGGCCTTCTTGGTCATATGAGATGCAATTAAGAGTGAATTTCCTAGATCCTTTTCGTTTTTCGTTTTCCCCTTGTCATTTCACGATTCTGTGTCTTGATACATGTTGAGAAGATTACATTGCGGGTGATGTTTGCCGCGACTGCTAGACTGGGTGACTTTCCAAGTTTTAACAGCACTGATCAGTCGCCCTACAGTATCATTTTGTCAAACTTTCCCAGTGTCTTCATCAGGAGCCTGGAGGTCCACTGGTTCGGGAGTGTAGATTTGAAGTTTTTCGCTTAATCTATGTCGATGTTGGGCACGGTTTTTCTGTATTTATGCCGGGTTTTCCAGCAAGTAAGAATAAAACCTAACAACAAGGAAACAGAGTCGAACTCGGAACATCAAATTCTGTGTTTCGTGAATTTTTATTTGCCAGTCATCATAAAAGAGATCGCATACACACTTTGATGGTGGACAGAGGACTTATGATTGTCCAGAGCAGCAACAAGACAGGAGACTCGGTGGCGGGAACTTGAAGCAGATCCCGCCCCTTCTGTGACTGGCTTGCTTGCATGCTTTGTTGCAGTCTGGGTAGTTCGAGCACAGGCCTAGGCACTCTGGTACTCCCAGCGGCAACCTCCCTACCGTGCTTTCTGCATAATCAACATGAAACTCATCAGGCCGTTTCTTATAAATGTATGCAAAATGGCAAGAGGAACTAATATATAGTCGAATTTTGTCCCACTGAAAGCGGCGAAGCCCGATCCTATCACCAGTAGACACCTCTTGCTGGTATAAAGTGGGCACTTGACAGTGTCGAGTTTGCAACGAAGCGAAGTCGAAGTACAAGTGCCCCTCTTGTCTTGTTCCTTTGTACGTGGAGACAAACTCTACTCTTTGCCCCTTTTCAATTCCCATTTCGAGAAGCCTGGTCACATTCTGCCCTTGAACTGCTCTCTCTCTCTCTCTCTCTCTCTCTCTCTCTCTCTTTTTTTGGTTGCGATCGTTTGCTCTAGGCGCAGTTGTTCTTTGGCCTGTTTCAAGAGACACAAAGGTATTGGGCTCTTTGATTTCTTTGCATATCTGCGTTACCTTCCTAAGTCGCATGACAAAGTTTTGAAATTGGGCAAGAATTGGCTGTTTGGTTAAACCCTGGAAGGATATGCCCTCGCGAGGTAGCCGTATCGCGCTAAGTGAACTAATACACTTTCTATCAATTGGTTTCTGTTCCTTCCAGTTTTTGGGCCTGAGTTGTTCTGTTTGCGCGACGTCCCGCAGATTGAATGAAATAGGTGTTGGGTGTCTTAGGGAACAGCAGATGTTCATGTATCCAACCATAGGGTTGTGACCAGAAATTTGCGTGTTCAAACCTTGTTGGTTGCACTCTTCAATGCCTTGAATGCCAGCTACGAGTGTAGCGAAACGTGCTTTTTGCAAGACTGGCGATGAGATGATATTCCCCTTTGCTGCTTCAGTGAATTGATTTTCCTCTTTTCTCTTTTTTCGATTCCGTGCCTTGAGCATTCTCTGTTTAGGCTCCTTCTTCAACTTTGGTACGTAGGAGCTAAGCCATCTAAACTGATGCCTCCTCGTAAGTTAAGATAATTTGGCTGCACGTCGCTTGTTATCAAAACGTCTCATACACAATAAGCTTGCAAGGGATCATCAGAGAAAGACAAGTCATACCTCTTCTCCCGTCTAGTGTTTATAAATGCAAGGTTTTGGAGGGCTCTCTTATCTTCCAAAGATAATGAGATGACGGAACTTCTTTATGGTTGCAGAAGCTCCTTGCGTCAAGCCAGTGTCTCCCGACCACCATAATGAAGGTAAATAAGCCATCCCTGATTCTGTGTTTGCTTTTTTAATTAGCTATGAGGACGGTTTCTCTGTCCTCTGTAAGTTTATCTCAGATTTCGCCTCATCTTACATCAGTCATCACCTTTATCTGCTTTCTGCAGGGTGAGAGCTCATGCATCCCCTTCATTTAATTTCATTTGGTTGATTAATTTTCTTTTGGTGTTGAGGAACGCTCTTACTGGACCCGGTCCATCGACTGCGGGTCATCATTACTGCCGGTCCACATTGTGGACCGGGTTTCACGTGAAGGAAGAAAGGCCAAGACCAGCCCGACCCAACTCGAGGCCCGAACAACAGTGCCTTGCTGCAAGATTGAGCGAGACTCGCTTGAAGCGTTAAGCTGCTTCATTCGACGGGAGCTCTAATCGCTGTCGACGACTCACTCACTCCGACGGCCCTGTTCATCGCAGCTCACACAAGTTGCCGGCGAAAATCTCTCAACTTGCGATTCCGAGGAAGCAGCACGCATGCCTCGGTACAAAGATGAGCCTCCCGCTGTTCGTGTGTACACCGTCTGTGATGAATCGAGGTTCGTGTTGATACCTCAAACCCTTTTTTTTTTTTTTTCCATTGGTCTTCATTTGATAGGCCGTTGCAACAGACGAGTTACATGCTTTTCTGTTGATTCTTCCGACATGGTTGATTGGGTCATTTGCTTTTTGTCAAGGGCGGGTTTGATTTGGTTCTTCTTTGTTTCCTTCGTGTTTCAACAGATACCTGATCGTGAGGAATGTTCCTGCGTTAGGATGTGGAGATGAGCTGCTGAAGCTCTTCGCCACTTATGGTGACGTTGAAGAGTTAGTACTTTCTCTATGTGCCCCCGGATTTTGTTTTTAAAGCAGATAGGAGTTTGAGTAAAGCGTTAGCAATGATGATCATTAACAGTTTGGTACTCTAGTTTTGATTGATATTCACAGAGAAATTCTCTAGGTTTGATCTTTGGTTGCTTCTTCAGATGTAAACCAATGGATGAAGAAGACTGTGAGCCGTACACTGATGTTTATTGGATCAAGTTTCGTCTTGACTGCAATGCTAGGTGATTGGATTTGCTTCTTCGAGTGCGGAGTTGCAGTTATCCTTACATGTATTGTGAAGTTTATTTATTCGGGATGTATAACGACTCTAGCATCCTTAATTTGACACCCTTGTTCCTCTTTCCTTGATAGGTTTGCGAAAAAAAAGTTGGATGAGTATGTCTTCTATGGGAATAGACTGCAAGTTTCATATGCTCCCCATTTTGAGAGCCTATCTGATACAAGAGAAAAGTTAGAAGCTAGGAGAAAGGAAGTTCTTGCTCGGTCGAACCGTAAGCTTTTACAATTGGGAGCACAATTCTAGTGTTGATCTTGGCACAGGGTTTTCAAGTGATAATAAATTAAGGGTCATTTTATATGTGTCGTGTCTGCTCATGCAGCTGGAAGATTCAAGGTTACTGCCACCTCTAGCAGTCTTGGTCTGGTTAGGTCTTCAGCTAATGCAAGTTCCTTGCAGAATAGTGCTGTTGGCCAACAGATCTTCAATCCCAATAGGTATGTTGACGAAGCCTTAAAATGCTGTTCTCCAAATGCTTTCAGCATGCATGGTTAGCAGTCAACCTTACTTTCCTTTGTGGTGCCAGTGCAACGCAGCTCATTCCTCATGCTGACAGTTCGCCATATACGAGAGTTTCCTCAGAGCTGGTATGTTACTCTATCACACTGCTAAATATCAATATGGTAGCTCCAATTTAGTTCCACTTCGTTCATTTGATGAAATAAGGTTTAAATTGACATATGGAACTACTTGGAGTTTACCTGTTATACTTATACCACAATTAGGGGGATTGCTGAACTTGCTTTGTTCATTTTTGGTTATATTAGCTTAAACTGTGTTATGCACATGTATTTAGAAGATAGTAGCATAGTTTGATCAAGACGTCACTATTTAGAAAATATATACGTGGTAGAATGCGCATGCTCAACCTAATTAATATGTTTGCTGTTTTTTTAATATTGTTCTACAAGTATAGTTTCTAATATTCACATGTTTGATGCAAAAGGTCTCTGCTCCTTTACATTAGAACCAGTTCAATGAGAGGGCAATTCTTATCATTCCTTACCATTTGCTTCGGGAGAAATTCAGTGCTCGCCTTCATCTTGCATTTGAAGATCGATGCATATAGCTTGATATTTTAAAAATCAATCTCCAGCATCCATATGCATACTCATAGTCTCAGATTGTCCTTATGTCCTGGGGCTACCCACAATTTTCTTTTATTATGATGGATCTCAGGATTATTTTCAATCCCATTCAATGAATCAGACAGTGCGGTTGGTCAGAGGCAAGCTTGATAAGGTGAAAAGCTAGGTCTTACAGGCTTGATTTTGAAACTTAATTTGATTCTGATTATTCATCCTAATGCGCGTTTTAGATTGAATCAAGTGGTGGGCATCCGCAATCAGGACCTGCAGTGAAGAAAGCTCGCGTTGACAACAGAAGGAGAATTTGACTTTTATTGGAACTAAGAATTTACCTAGGTCGAAGGATGTCCTGATGTTTTCCACACATTGCTTTTATCTCACTGGTACGGACTCCCCTCAAGTTGACACTGTTCTTATCTACTCTATGTCGATCAAACTGTAAGTCATATGTGGCTGAAATCATCTGCGCTTAGTTCTAGATGGTTAATTCCAGATGCAGGACACGACTTTATCCATTTGAGCAAGTTTCAGGGCCCTCGAATTTGGGGCGGCTACCTGTGTCACCCACCTATGAGGTTGACGAACACGTGAGCATCAGCAAAAAACCTGTGTTAGCATGATCCCTACTCAGCAGAGATTTTCTCTAAAGTTACCAATCCCAATCGTGGAAAAGCAAATTGAATCTTCAGCTGAGGAAAAGCATGGCGATATGCCATCCATTAGAACACTGATGACAGACTCAACCCTATGTAGTGGGAGCAGAAAGTTTGTGTTGACTTGGAGCTTCTATATCTTGAGCCAGATGTCTTGGGGGCCTAATCGAGCAGTTGATGTTCTGTGTATGTACATTTCTGCATATTATACACATTCAAATGTTATGACTAGATTTTTTCAATTCGATCGGATCCGTGAAATTTGAGCAGATGTGCCAGAAGACCACACTAAAGGTGCTAGTCTTCAATTCATCAAATAGTAAGGGGGAAACACGATGTCAAAGATTTCGATCTGGCTTGGAAAAATTGTAACTTAAATCCGGTATAATCAAAGAGTTTTCAATCTAAACCTTAGAAAGAACGATAGGTACAATTATCTGAACTGCTGCTAAACTACAGATTTATTTTAATGTTTGGTACTGAACAGTACAAAAAAATTCATTTAAACGACTTGTATGGTTGTAAAAACTTGAGGTCGTGTTAAGACGCAACAGGAAAACACTTGTCTGAATCGGGTCTATAAGGATATCGAATCAATTATGATAGCCCCAAGTCCAACCTTGTAACAGTACAGAGTTTAGATGGGGGTTAAGTCTGGTCTGGTCTTCGGTTGCATCGTGTCTTTTGACAACTTTCACGCGTTGGAGCGAAATAAGAAATCATAACCGTTCAGGCGGAGATCCGTCGACTGAGTGATGTCTCGGGTGAAGCGGGGACGGGTGGGACGATGGGAACGTAAATTGGATCTTCAAAGCGGATGGACCAACCACAGTCAAAGCATTTCAATGGAGGAACGTCCTTCTGTTGCTCTGCCCTCCCTCCTGCACCATCTGCCGCCCGTACGCCATCTCTCTCTAAAAGCTGGTTGCTCTGTTTGGCGACTGCTCGCGGGCGGGTCGCCAGAAAGCAAATGAGGAAGAGAGTCCCTTTTGAGGTGGCTAGCATTTACCTCCCCCATTTACTTCCCTCCAACCCTGCTCCAAACTTTTTCTGCTTCTCCTCCCTACCCCTTCCTTTATAAAGCCCCTGCCTCGTTCCCTCGTCTCTCACTCCAGTTAACTTCAACTCCTCCTTCACGCATAGAAAGAGAAATGGCGAGGGAGACGTGGCGTGCGGTGCTTGTCGTCGTTGCTCTTGCCCTGGCCTCCATCCACGCCGCGGCTGCCAGGAACGCGCCCAGCGGCGGCGCCGGACTTGGCGACCAGAAGAACTTCATGACCTACGGAGGCGTCGGCGGCTACGCCGGTCTAGGCGGCCCCGGCGGCGGGATCCCCGTGTACGGCGGCATAGGAGGGATCGGCGGGATGAGCGGGCCCGATGGTGCGGCTGGCGTAGGGGCCGGATCTGGGACTGGCATCGGCGGCGGAGCTGGCGTCGGTGGCGGAGCTGGCGGAGGATCCGGCGGTCTTCTCTGCCTTGATTGGCTTCGTGAAGTCTGCTCTTCGCTTTTACGAGTCCGTTTGTTCTGTTGAACGTAGTGGTGAGTGAGTGAGTCGGGTCTCTTCGCGACCTTGCGTTTCAGTCCTTAATTGTCTGTCTAGTCCTGTCGTTTTGGTGTCAGTCGGTTCCGTTGTTCCACGTGTTTATGTCGTTTGAAATCGAAAGCTTGTTCGGATTAGAATATTATGAAGAATTTTTTTAAAAAATAATCACGTCAAAAGTAGAGTCATTTTTCCGAAAGGAACTGAATAGAATATATAGTGATCGAGTCAATCTCAAGTAAGGATATGAGCTCGCCTGGTGGAACGAGGCGTTTTGTCCAAACTAAAATCTGAATCCGATTAAAAAAGGAAAAAAAAAAACTAAGGAAACCCAAAAAAAAAAAAGAAGGGGACCTGACCTCGCCGGTTGGCAAACACTTCATTTTTCCGGCGGCCGGAACATGGCATTTCGTCCGAAATAAAATCAGAAGCAGACTAAAAAGAAGAAAAAACCTTAAAAAAAAAAAAAGGACGGGCCATTGCTGCAAGCAGAAAGTGATTGTGGTCGGCGCTTCAACTGCGAGGCAGGATAGCCGGAGCAACAACCGGCGAGAGACCGGCCGCCGTCGCGACGACCTATGGTTTCTCGAGCTTGGTTCCCGGCTGCACACGCAACGCTAACAATGAAGGAAACTGGAGAGATAGAGAGGAGGAGGAATTTCAGCAATCAGGACAAAATTGTCGATTAATTTCGCTGATCGTCCCAACAAAAAATCTCATCTTGTTCGACAAGATGCGAGATTTTCACGTTTTCAGACCACAAGAGTTGAACAGGGAAAAAGACCGATGAAGTGGGATCATTCTCAAAGCCATGACGCGAGAACTCTACGGTGACAAAGGCGAACAATTTTTTTTTTTTTTTTTGCATTGAGAATCTCCCCCGAAGGTCTTGAGTGGCTTGTGCTGGTGGTGTTTCGTGAAATTCTTATTATCAACTCAGTTTATATTGTGATTCTGAGTTATATGTGTGCGCAATCTGCACTATCGTGTTACAAAATTATTCTGAATTAATATATCTGTGCCATGCTTACCCCTACGATGGTGAACAACTTGGGGCGCCATGGCAACGCTTATACTCTAAAAATCAACTTCTAATGAGTAGTTGATTTTTTAACTTTTTATAAATAAAATGAAATGTTCCTTTCGACACACACAAAACAAATTGCTTTGAATGGAAATTGCTTTTTCAATTGAAGTAATTTTTTTTATTTTTCAAATGGCTGCAAAATTATTTCTAGAGTAAAAAATTGCTCTAAAAGTATATATATAAAGTTTCATAACCAAATAAATTTTTGCTCCAAAAATATTTATGAAGTAGAAAACCTTTTCTAGAAATATTATTATGCGTGCCCTTGGTTGCTCCTTGTTGCCATCTCTTCTTCTTCTTCTTTTAATTATTTTCTTTTCATTTTTTCCTTAAATTTCTTTCCAAGAAGTATCCCAAAACATGGATAAATACACCTTTAAAAAATACTCTCCTACGCGCACCGTACAACTAGAAGGATGATGTCCACGGATCGTTATTGACCCACCCGAGTAGCGACCCGAATCCATCGGATCCTGAGTCTAGCGCCCTAATTTTGCTCACAATCATGACGGGACCCGGCTCGCGCAGGCTGCTCTGCTCTGTTCAGCTGGTTTCCGCATACTCCCTCCGTTCAATTAACTTCTTCTTCTTCTTCTTCTTCAAGACGGTCTCGAGGTGAGCCCACGAACTCATCCCTATCGATTGCGATCCGCTCTCGGACACCACAGTCCGATTACCGAGCGTTAGACCTGCGTTTCTTAGCTTTCGGTTGAGCTCGAAAGTCCGCAAGAATGGGCACTCGACAATGTCGAGTTTGCAACGAAGCGCAGTCGAAGTACAAGTGCCCCTCTTGTCTCGTTCCTTAGTAAGTGGAGACAAACTCTACTCTTTGCCCCTTTTCAATTCCCATTTCGAGAAGCCTGGTCACATTCATTTCTGCCCTTGAACTTTTTTTTTTTTTTATATGTTGCGATCGTTTGCTCTGGGCGCAGTTGTTCTTTGGCCTGTTTCAAGAGACACAAAGGTATTGGGCTCTTTGATTTCTCTGCATATCTGCGTTACCTTCATAAGTTGCATGACAAAGTTTTGAAATTGGCCAAGAATTGGCTGTTGGTTAAACCCTGGAAGGATATACCCTCGCGAGGTAGCCGTATCGCGCTAAGTGAACTAATACACTTCCTATCAATTGGTTTCTGTTCCTTCCAGTATTTGGGCCTGAGTTGTTCTGTTGCGCGGCGTCCCGCAGATTGAATGAAATAGGTGTTGGGTGTCTTAGGGAACAGCAGATGTTCATGTATCCATCCATACCATAGGGTTGTGACCAGAAATTTGCGTGTTCAAACCTTGTTGGTTGCACTCTTCAATGCCTTGAATGCCAACTATGAGTGCAGTGAAACGTGCTTTTTGCAAGACTGTCGATGAGATGATATGCCCCTTTGCTACTTCGGTGAATTGATTTTCCTCTTTCCTCTTTTTTTTTTTTATTCAATTTCATGCCTTGAGCATTCTCTGTTTAGGCTCCTTCTTCAACTTTTGTACGTAGGAGCTAAAACATCTAAACTGATGCCTCCTCATAAGTTAAGATAATTTGGCCGCACGTTGCTTGTTATCAAAATGTCTCAAACGGAGCTTGGATACAACTACTGTAGTCGTCTTGGAATTTGAATGCATCATAGATTAGGCTAGAAGGCAAAATAATAGGTCATACACAATAAACTTGCAAGAGATCATCAGAGAAAGAGAAGTCATACCTCTTCTCCAGTCTACTGTTTATAAATGCTAGGTTTTGGAGGGCTCTCTTATCTTCCAAAAATAATGAGATGATGGAACTTCTTTATGGTTGCAGAAGCTCCTTGCGTCAAGCCAGTGTCTCCTGACCACCATAATGAAGGTAAATAAGCCGTCCATGATTCTGTTTTTGCTTTTTTAATCAGCTATGAGGACGGTATTTCTGTCCTCTGTAAGTTTATCTCAGATTTCGCCTCATCTTACATCAGTCATCACTTTCATCTGCTTTCTGCAGAGTGAGAGCTCACGCGTCCCCTTCATTTAATTTCTTTTCCAATATCTAAATTTTATGCTCCTCTGTTACTTGCCAATGCATCCCTGGAGGACAAGGGATGTTGAGGTTGGGATATGCACATGCTTTGAATATGTTTATTAAATCCACACTCGATTTTTCCTTCAGAAACCATTGAATTCAGAATATGGTAAAGTAGATGGAAATAAAAAATCAACAACCATATTATCTTTTCTCAGCTGGATTTCAAGGAATTATGCTTTATGATGAGCAATGTATTTGTGCTTGAAAGCGATTGTTTCATAATGTTGCGTCGTGATTGAGAAATCGGTTTGACTCTTAGTAATTCTTCATCGAGTGCCATAAACTTTATTTCTCACATCTCAGCTGCAAGCCAGGAGTTGCCTGTATACAAACCTTTTAACATCGATGACCCACATGACATTGTGCAGCAGGGACAACTAGAATCATTAGGTATGGTTTCACTGCTCTCTCAGTACTATCCTCATCTTGGACATCAATCTTCAGGCTACTTGGAAAGCAAATTTTGGTGTATTGGTTCTTCAGGCAAATCATCTTTATCCATTGCATATGCATTCTCTCATAAGAAACCGCTTCAAAATCTTGAAAAGATGGCAATGGACATGATCATATAGACATACCTTATTGTTTGTTATCGATGGACTTGTAGATTCAATTGCTTCGATAGGTTGCCCAGTTTATATTACTCATGGAGTTGAATTATATGAATATGCGGTGATTTGGAGCACTCATGCAACTACCGAAATTTAGCAACTATTGAAAATTGAGTTGTGAACAGCTTCTTCTTCTGAAATTCTCGATGCGCTCAAGGATGAAAGCCTTCAGAAACTTATTTGCAAAATCGATGGTTCAGCAGATCCAGACAGCGTGAGTGTCCTGACTCATATCATTTACCTTACCTAACTGACTGCCGGTTATAACATTGGGGCAGTCTGTTCGACACCATTTGAGAGGGATATGGAATAGTCTTGAAAGTTTTTTTTTACCCCTCTCGTACTAGGTTCTTGAAAAGGCAATGGAAGTGGAGGCATTCCGCATATTCACTGACAAGGTACGAGGACGGAAAGATCAATTGCTGTTGCATTCTATCATTGACAGCGTGCAAATTAATATTTCATTGGACAAGATGGCGAGCTACATGATGATCTGAATGTCTTTCTCTCCTCTGTTCTCTTTCCTTTTGTTCTTGTTTGGTTCTTAGATCTTGTCTGCAATTGGTCCATAATCACGGAGCTGGATAGGTAAAACCTGCTGCTTGATGTTGAAAATTCCACGTTCCTACCTTCAAATGGTTGAAAGGAATTGCTGCTGCTTTGGCTTCTGACTGGAAGTGTCCCGGTGGAATATGCAGCTTGCCCCCCTAAATGAGGAGACACTACGAGCCATGAGTTAACAGTATACTGTCATCTTATCCGCCTTCAAGGGAAATCTCTCTTCCCGGGATCTTATGAGTTTTGACAAACTTAAAATCTTCGGTTCTACTGATTAGGTAGCTAAATTGACATCTTTGCTTACCTGAGTGTCCTCTCCACCAAAAAGTTGTCTAACGTTCAAGGCTACACGTGAAATCTATGCGATGGATGAATTTTCTGATCCGTTTGGCCGATGCTCTTTCTTTTACTTCCAGCAATCAAGGCGAACCTTTGTTCTATCCATAGGCTCGCGCATTGTCCACGGGAAATTATTAAATGGGAGTGCAACATGTTTGAAGGAGAATAGGGTCTTTGGAAAGGACTGTTCCCGCAGGGGTCTCTCGTGGCTCCTATACTAGATTTGACGATTCAAATTCATTTTATATAACATAGAAATGCACCTAACCTTACAGCTAACACTGAGCATTTGAGATGTGAAGAGCAAAGGTAATAAGGTCCCCTTAGCTTTACCTAATTTAAAACTTGAGACAGCTTAATACAAAGACACCGGTTGTCTTCTGAAATCATAGCGACCGACTGCTATAAGCCTGACCGACTCTATTTTATCATTCAATTCCTGTTCTAAAAAATGACCAACTGCCATAAAAGGTTGGTAATCCGAGCGTTAGATAAACACATTGGAGAATGATGAATCAAAGAACTACCAATATCTTTGGCTTTTTACAAGCGAAAAAGAAAGAGAGGAAAAGGAGAGAACATGCAAATCGTTATCACCTTATCTGGGTTCTGTAATACATACTCCACACGCATCATTTTAAGCCAGCCAGGGAATCGGAAAGGAAAAAGGAAGAGAAAAATACACACATACCGAAACACACCACGGCACGATTTTCCCTCCTTATACTTAAAATACAAGAAAAGAATCAGCATCGCACAAATTATTTCGGCTCCTATGATGCTCCGCAATGTCCCACGGCATCTTGGACAGGGGACCGAAGCAGAGGGAGAAGGAGCATATGGCAAACGACTATACACGCGGACATGAATATATGCGAAAAGAATACTCACTTTACATTGTACATGGCTCATGTTTGCTGGCCTCGTCTGGATAAGTGGCCACTGTTGCTGGCATATGTTGACCCTATAAAGAGATATATCTCTTGCCTGCCTCCAGCAGCGTCAGAGCATGATTCTGCTAATTCTTGGCACAGACTTCGCATACGAGGCTCATTATGTTTGTGGCCACAACGAACAAAACCCGATTTAGATCATTCCGATAAAAGATGAAATAATTGCGAGGTCCCGAGGATAAGGTGGAAAGGGCGACTTTCACTTCCCTACATTACCTTTTTCTCCTCCAGGCCTCAAAAGCTCGGGCTTTGATTATCTACTTATCGGCAGCCTTCCCACCTGCTCCCAAGGCCACCCCAATAGTATACGGCTACTGTGAGCTTGCAGAGGATCTGGGTCGAAATTTTCCAAGCTCCGAACATTTATTAACTTACAATTACAGGGTAACATAGGAAGAAAGTTGAAATTAAAAGTAAAACAAAAAAAAAATTAAATCTGACTCTACTGTTGAGTACATGTTAGCCATGTCAAGGGAAAATTTGCAGCCGAGGGTGGGAAAAGCTTTGCGTCTCTGATGTTGGTATTCTGTTCTACTTCTATACCCTACAAAACTTGGATGGCAAGAGCCCTTCCGGATATTCTGCCAAAGCTCAGCCTGCACAGCACATGACATGATTAACTAGTGAAGCAAGCAATATCCCGAACACCATAATCAAAATGAAGGTACTTTGACAAATTGAACAAACAGAGAATTGGCATCTGATAAATGTGAGGCCTATGTTCCAACTATTTAGACTTCTGTGTTTTCATTCAATGCAAAGAGGAAGGACAAAGAAAGAGGAAAAAACAAAGCAAAGATAAAGGCATAGAATTTTTTTACAGAAGGCTGTGGCTGATAAATCATGAAGGGATAATGTGTAAAAAACCTATGACCAAAATCTTCCTCCTTGGAAAGAAAACATATTATTGATCAATCCTTGTCACAATAGTTTCAACCATTTATATTGCTTCATAACGAACTACAAGTGCAAGAAATGACGGCTTAAGGTTCAACAAACACATCATTTTGTCATTGGCAAGGCCTTCTGCTAATCAGATAGCTTCAATCTGATAAGTAAGGAGATAAAGAAGCAAACCCGATGGCAGTTTTTCAAGATTCTCCCCCACTTTGCTGGTACATGGCTTGCTGGTACCAGAGGGAGTCTGATTCTGGCAAAGTGCAAAGAAAGTCCTTTATCAGCGAGTCAGCATAGCTTCCAAGATCCACTATGCTTAGGTGAGATGTCAAATACAAGCAGATAGACTCCCTACGAGTCATACCTCATTAACTGTAAACTGATTTTTTGCTTTGAACATGCTTGCACTATCATTTTAGAAGAGGTCGTTCAGCCAATTCAAAATGCAGGACTTTGACTTTCAATTTACCACATTGTAATTCGTTACTCACGATGGAAAAGATACAAAGGATTCGAGTAATAAAAGAGAAAAATCACCATAGTTCACATTTACCTGCTGCAGTGGCAGCTGCATATGGCGAAGGCCAAAGTACTGTTGCGAGGATCAATGAAGCTTGGGATCCTTGCCTGATTTTGACTTTGCAAAGCAAGAGGGCTTAACAAAGGTTCAGACTGGATGGTTGGGGAAATTCTGGATGGATCAGGTGCAGGAACATGAGGCATATGAAAGGTTGGCATAGGAAATCTTGGACCCAGATGAGCACCAGCCGCTGGTGTTGGCAGTGCTGAACCAGATAACATGTTTGGAAAAGGCAACATAGGGCGATTCATTCCCATAGCCATGCCAATACCCATCCCCAGCGGGGCATATACTGATGAAAACCTGGAAACATCATCGGTACGACGCTGCATCCATGGACATCATCTGAAGGCACCAGAAATCTGGTGAGTTTGCTTGATATAAGATGCAACAAAAACAAAAGTACTCCTTTAACATTGGTATTTCATGGTTTGATCTCTAGAAAACCTCAAGGAACTAAATGATTCAAAAGTATGCAAACTATATATGTTCTAAGTGTTGACCAGTTATCTGCATAAAAGTGCATGATGCCTCTCTCACCAGAAATTCTTGCCAAGGGTAATATTTTCGTCAAGGGCAAAAAATCAAAAGATTACAGAGGATTCATTTACTATGCTTCATCAATATCACATTTTCTTTGGCATACTTTGGATATGTATATCTGCCACAAGGAGGAACAGAAATCCATGCTTTAGCTTGGAGAACTACCATGACTATGAGAAAACCCAAGTGCTCCACTGAATGAAGACATTAAATGGAGAAAGAAACACCTGAAATCATCTTTTGATACTACCACCTTGCTAGATAAGAAGCTCTCCGCCGAAACCTAAACAATGGAACTGCTCATCATTTAGCTAAGCTATGAGAAGATGTTAATTCTCCTCAAGGTCCTTATGAAATTCACCATTGACCTATCTCTAGCAGCAGAATAGAGTCATAAACCGCAATGAAGTATATGCCACATTACTAAGATTGCTCATTAAGGTAAGTATTGAACAGATTGCAACACATAACGTGGCCGAAGAAGAGAGACAAAACTCAGAATAAACATTTTGATGAGTAAGAAAATCATGCTACTGGAATGAGGATACACCACTCTTATGCAACAGAGAGATGCTTTTCAATAACCAAATGTTTCTCAGGTACAAGCAAAGTGGATGAGCATGACCAGCAAAATAAGATTTGGCAATTCTGTTAGTATCAGCAGCGCAGACTATTCCTCACAAAAATATTGCTCACAGATAAGAAAAACAAAGTACATAGATCATGATAACAACGTAAAGACAAGCAAAGAATCCTCCTATGAGAGAAATGGAAACAGCATATGGTAGTTACTTTTACGACTACAATTGAAGAAGTACTGCAAAATCTGAATCACCCTATCATGTGACCACAGAAAAACTCTACCTGCACTTGCATTTGAAGCGACTTCAAGTACTCAATTGCCTCGTCCAGCATCGAAGCCTTATCAGCCTGAAAATGCAGGAAACATAGATGACACTACGTTCATTGAGTAGCGAAGCAGGGGAGACAGTAAGCTCGAAAAAGGAATACCTTGTTACAATGTGGAATTAATTCTTGTAAAGCCCGCATTTTTTCATTTATCCTGTCCCGCCGTCTCTGCGCAGAAACCGACACTATATTTTAACAAATCAAACCTCAGAGGATGCAAATTTCGGTTCACTGAAACCTGGGAATAACCCTTTCATACGGACCCTCTGACAGATTGTGAACCTCTGCAGCTCGAGACCTCTTAGTAGATGTGGAACACGTGCTTGTTTCTTTGTATCGGCAGATTCAAGCTCAACATCCTTAGACAAGAAAGACAAATCATCCGATTTAATTCAATCCAGAAACCAGTGTGTCTAAAAAGCCACCACATAACTGCAATCTTCCATGGTTAAAGAGAGAGCCATATTGTGTCTGCAGTTCATTTCGTACCCTCCCAAGGACTTCCTAATGCCGACAATCAGCGAAATGGGAGAGGAAACCAGTCCCGAGATAGGCGCCGTCATTGGTACTCTGTAAAAGTTCAGATCCAATGCGCTAACGTCCACCGAAGCCTACATCACCAACCAATCACCGAACTCTATAGGCTCTCGAACTCACACGTGGCGCAATCCACGCGACCAGATGGCCACGTGTAGAAAATACGAGTGACATTCACACGCTAACAAAACGTATCGTCTCGGCGCGCAAAACGACACGGGAAGCTGGAGAACTCGGTACTGGCTCACCTCACTGTGGCACTCGTCGGCGTCCGTGTCAGCATCGGCGTCGGCGTCTATCTCGATCCCCTTCCGCTTCCTGTCCTCTGGCGGCGGCGGCGGCGGCGGCGTTGACGACTTCTGAGGCGGCGGAGGCTCGGCGCAGGCGCTGGAGGCGCCCGGCGATGAAGTCATCGTCAACTCGCACGTCGCCATCTCGCGACCGCCGCCATCGGCGACGACGTGGCCAAGGCCGACGCTCCACCGTCAACGGTCCCACGCGAGACGTCGTACTGCAATGCCTCGGAAACCCTAGAGCCGGGCTCCCACCGCGGTCGTCCCGCTGGAATCATCCACACTGTTGATTCGTCAGCCGCTCGAGACGAATAGGACGGCGCGGATTCGTCGACTCTAGGCCGATTCAGCCTCGAGAAGTGGCCGAAGTTCTCGAATCTCCTGAGGGGGCCATCGGCATCGGGGGGGGCGGCTTCAGAGGCGGTTGCCGCCGGAGCTCCGCGACAACAAGAGCAGTGGGAGTGGCGGTCGCGGCGGAGACGGTGGACGTCGTGGTGGCTGCGGCGGCGGAGGCGGCGACGTTGACGCAAGGAGAAGGGTAGAGAAGATCGGAGCAGAAATCGGCGGGGAAGGAGGTGTCGTTGAGAGGATAGTGGAGCCAGGAGGCCATCTCGTCTTCCTGCATGAAGAGGTTGTGTTGCTGCTCTTGCTCCTGCTGCTGATGGTAATGGTGAGTCTGGTTCTGAATCGAGCTGGGCGTCGCCTGGTCTGCGGCGATCAGGTCGTCACCGCCGTAGTCCGAGGCTTCTGATTTCTTCACCGATCGCTGGCTCTGCATGACCACTGGGCCGTTCTGCCACAGCAGCTCCATCATCTCATCACCAGCCCTAACAGCGTAAGAACAAAAATCAGCAATCAGCATTTTCGCTTCTGATTCCAACAACGATCCCACTTAAAAAAAAAAAAAAAAAAAAAAGCCCGGAACGAGAGAAGGAAAGAAGAGGGGCACGCGATACATACACTTCGGACTTTCTCGGGTGCGGGTGAGGGAAGGCAGCGAGTAATCGTCGTCCATTTCGAAATCAGGAACGCAGCGATTCATCCTCGGCCCAGCCACGGAATCAGCTCGACTGCGACAAACAAAAACCCCCCAGAAAATTATCGTACGCAAGCAAAAACCGAAGACCATAGCTCGGGACCATCGAGAGACAGAGAGAGAGACGTCGGCTATACCTTAGCGGACATAGGGTTGAAGTGGAACAGAACCATGGGACCAACGAGGAAGGACGAACCACACTTCGACTTATCTTATCATTAATGGAGCACTGAAGGAGAAGTCGAGTAAATCCAGATCCTCCGCAGAGAGAGAGAGAGAGAGAGAGAGATTCTGTTCTTCAGCACTGAAGGACTCCGAGCAGCTGCAGAAGAAGAAGATGATAAGGTCTTCCAGTCTCTCTATCTCGACAGAATAATGATAGTGGGGGAGAGAAGAGAGAAGAGGACGAAAGAGATATCTGACGGCTTGTACCGAGACTCGATCGATGCGCTCGTCTGAACACTCAGCTCCTTTTCCCGAGCCCCCCCTCAATTTCTCATTTCCTTTTTTTTTACTATTTACTCGTCCATTGGCCCCTCAAAGAGATCGGCTGTACCTCAAGTGCCTGGCGCCAAGTGACTCGAACGGCGGCGGCAGTATCCGTTATCTTTCCTCTTTCGGGGGGACCTCTCACCTCTGAAAGAAATCAGCCGACCTGACCGCCGACCTGACCGCCGACAGAATCGCCCCTTGTTCCGGCCCGAACACCGCGCGCAGGTGGCTCGAGCAGCCGCTTGCCGACCTGTCCTCTGTCTCCCTTCGGATGGGAGTCAGACGCGTAGCGCGTGGAATCTCCAGCGGAGCCATATCCGGAAAGTCGCCGTCTCGATAAACAGAAGCATCTTAATTTTCAACAATCACCATGTGTTTGCCTCACGCATAGCGCAGCAAATCGACCGACATGTTCCAAAGTTGAAAGCAGGGTAAAATTCAGGTACCTTGAAACCTCTTGGGTAAGGAAATGTGTCCGTCCGATCTGATATGGTTTTCTACATATTGTCGAACAATGTCCCAGATCAGCTCCATAATACCACATTGCAGAAAAGCATTGCATGCTGCATCTTGGGAAAGAAAATTAACCAACCTTACCGTTGTCCGAAAAAAAAAAACAACCTTTTGCCAGCGATACAAAAAAATGTCGTGGGTCCCAATGGCCGTCCGTTCCCGTGGTGCACTGAAAATTCAAGTAAATTGCCGCCTTCGCGAGCTCGCGATCTTTGCCGGAATTGGTAAAGCGGAGGTTAGTCCGAACAAGTAAAAAAAAAATTCCTAAAAACGGTCTCCATCGTCTGTCGGCATGTAAGCATGCTTTTAAGATTATAATAATTTGAATTAAAATAATAATTTTGGGGGGGGGGGCCTCGCTTTAGGAACGATAATGACATTAACGGTAAACTGTCTCCTAAAACGCACGCTTATTCGGATATTTTAATATTCTTAATTCCTTCGCGGGCATTAATTTAACGTTCGTGAATTTTTTAAAAATTCGCAATTAAGGTAGACAGGATATGACCGCACCGCGATTCCGAAGCAAGCTGGAGAGACACGCGCCAGCGCTTGACTAGACCAATCTTTACACGTGCCACATTTGGCTGTGCATGCAGGTGCCATGCAGTCCATAAACTTTTAATTTGATTAATATAGTCCATAAATTTAGCCCGCTGTACAATGTGAACCCTATTTTGGAACATGGTAAATTACCTCCGAACTTCATGGGCTAAGATAAACATATTCCGAAAGTTTGGGGACAAAAGTTCGAAAATTCGTTGAACAAATTGAAAGTGCGGGGACCACATTACACATTGGGCTAAAGTTATAAATTATTTGTGCCATTATCTCCTCCACAATTTCTATAAATAAGTCCCTCGCACAACAAATTCGCCGAATCAACCCAACACGACGGTCGGACGACATCGTCGCGTGATGCGAATAAGTGCTTTTCCGATGCATGAATTCATGAGCGAGTCCTCATTGGTGAAAGCTTATTCATTTCACACTCGGCATCGCCTACGTTTATCGGGTTTTCTTAATGCGCATCCAGGTGGGCATCCGCATGTTTTTTTGCGCATTGGCGTTGCTCTCCGGCCATTTCAGTCGAATTCGGTCGGATCTGTGCCGAAAGGATTTGATCAGAAAATTTGCCAAAAGTAAAAAGGACTTAATCGATAAATTCAAACTATACAAAACTGATTAAAAAAAAATCGCGGAAGTACATAGATGACAGTGGAAATCTTTATGCACCTATAAAGCGCGATTCAAAGAGACAAGCTCCAACCTGGAACTGTAGCAAAAGATTGAGCAAGCATCTGGAGAGTCTTTTTCTTTCTGAGAAAAGACGCAAAACAGGGACATGGAGTTCCACTGACCAGATCAGGAAAATACGGTATAATAAATGGGGTGGCCCATCATCTCATCACTCTCCTTCCTGTTGTGCTTCGAAACCCGAGCAGACGTGGCAATGATTTGACGCGCCATGTAGGCCAGTTCACCGACATTTTCCTCGCCCGCTGGGTCACCCTATCAACCCCGCCCCCACCGAGATCGTCCGGAGATAGAACCGGTGCTACGAGTGGCCCGAACCGGATTCGAACCGGTCAACGTTTAAACCCGGGGGGGGGGGGGTGTGTACTTCTTCTCCCCGTTAAAGGCTCTCTGTCCACGAGAGATTAGTTCATCGGACATGCATAGAGAGAAACTGCACGAACATTTGCCCATTTTTTATTGGACTTCGACGCCAAGAAAAGTCGTAAAAGCGACTCAGGTCGTTAATTGCAAATTCAGTTTGAAGAGCGGCAAATAGACTTTCAAAGATGCATAAGGAGAGCCTGCGAGGATACGTCGCCATCCACGCATACTTAAAAGTGCCATGCTGTATGTAGTGAGTGGTATGGACAATAAACAATGTAGAATTTGCGCCCGACAATCGAAATTCGAGGTCAATAGGGGCAGGAACTCAGTCCGCGCAAGAGGAGTTTACTTGAAACTATAAAGGGAACGGCGAAGAAGACATACACGACTAGGCCTTGTGGGGATCAACAACCCTAGAGGTTGAATCATAGAAAATCTTGGATGAACATCGAGTTGTGATGGACTAGCTCTCATGAATCGAGTTGGAAATTTCATCAAATTTTTCGGGAATATGACTTTCGAGACTGCGACATTCCCTAGTAAATAGACTTCCTTCAGGGTCCACTAGCAACATTAGTCCTTGGCCAACATTTTTTCGACATCACTCTCAAGCTCGCAGTTTTCTCGAATGCCCCATCGGTTATAAGGTCACGAGCGTTATTGCCCACTCACCACAAGTTTTACGATGCCCTCATATGCGATTTTTCGGAATCCCTCAGCACTATATCTTCCTAAATGGCACCATCTCCTCCAAAATCGCGTTACCCCTGCCTCCAACACCTATGCCACTTCCAGCACAAGAAACTTCAGTACAACTACCTCCATCAGCATCGCCCCACACATGTCACAACCAACTCCCTGCCTCGACTGATTTCACGACCACAAGAAGTCTTCTCGCTTCAACTAATTCACATTGTCACCAAGTCTTCTCGCTCCTGCTCATTTGATAGTACCCACCTCAACGATGGTACTACTTCACGCCGAACTGGTAGCAAACGACACACTTTTTACAGTGACTGCCACGATACATTCTTATGCGGAGCCTACATGTTTTTGCCTCTCGTGATCCTCATTGGCGCGCAACATGGGAGCAAAATATGCTGCCCTCATAAGAAAAAATGACAGTCTGGAACTTATTCCAAGCTCCTCCTCATGCTAGTCCAATTGGATTCAAATGGACTTACAAGGTTAAGCTGAGTGCGACGGATCTCTACAACGGTACAAAGCTCAACTCATTGCTAAAGTATTCCGCCAGCAGGGTGGGAATTGATTACAAATAAATAGACGCAAAGAAAAGGAAGAGAAAAGTGAAACCAAAGTGTCATTTTGGTATTGATAGTTTTTCCATCTATTTTACAAAGTGAACCTTCTCTTTATATATACACTAAATCGTGATTTAAAAGTCAGTTTACATGAGTTTGAATCAGTCGGCTTGGTCATCGATGAGTAGTTTGCTAGATGATCATAATCTTGTGCTGAAGTTGAGGAAGGAACGTTGGGGGCTGTTACAGAATATGCTAATTTGGACTGTTACTTTGTTTGACATTCCACGCAAGCTGACAGGCGGGGAACGAACGTCAGCTGGACCTTAGAGTCTAAAGCATGTGAAAGAGATACTTTTAGTGAATCTATTAGCGTGCTGATCCATAGATTGAGATGAAATGGATATGTCCTGCCGCGCGATGCTAGGCTTTACGGATTAAATGATATCAATTTCCACATGCGTTGTTCGAGCATGAAAATACAAAGCTTATAAGATTCTCATGCCAAAGACTTGGTGGATGTTGTGCGCTTCTCTTTATATATACACTGAAATCGTGATCGCACAAAATCTATATACATGAGTTTGAATGAGAGCTTGGTATTCTTTGAGTAGTTGTTAGAAGATCAATATCTTGAGCTGATGTTTGGGGAAGGCAACGTGAGGGGCTGTTGGAGGAGCCGGCTGATGTGGACTTTTGACTTTCATAGTTCAAGTGAGAACTATGGAGAAACCAAAACAGCCGAAAGAAAGAGCAAGGGGGTTCCTCTGACAAATATAAGCAAACTCGCAGCACTCATTCTTTGCCTAGGAAGGATTCCGCGAAAGGGCGCAAGTCTATTCCTGATTATTCCAGGTTGTTTAGGTGATTTTAGGTCAGCTTCTACTTGTATAACCGATATTGACCCTTCAATGAGCGCCACTTGTAACCCAAGTCATAACTGAGAGCAAGGCATCCTCGAGCCTTGTGAAAAGCATGCAACGGGAATAGACAAACAATTCTGGAGAAAGTACCCTTTGACTGGTTTAGGTTAGGAGGGACC
>JAGVVM010006535.1:0-17776 GCA_019149425.1 Psidium friedrichsthalianum
CTAAGCGTGTCTATAACGCTACACCACTGTAAAAAAAAAAAAAAAAACAAAAAAAAAAAAAAAAAAAAAAAAAAAACAAAACCACATAACAGACAATGTTAGAGTGTTGACAAGTGTTAGACAACGGTACAAAAACCTTTTGAGAAGTGCCATGTCCTAGGCCTATCCCAAACCGTCAGCCCCGGTTCATAATTTTTGAAATCTCCTCAAAGGGGCTTTGGTGAATTTGGGTATTATACTTCTTCGAGCACATATCCCATCCCTAAAGTTGATCTAATCTCGGGAGCACGTATTTGTCAACGGCAGATAGCACGCCACGTTGGCACTTGCGACTCTCTCCTCCTCGATTATCACCTGCCATCTTTTGCAGACGGTTCGGCCAAAAAAAAAATAAAGACACGAAAAGGAGCGCCATCAAAAGTGCGAATGTTCGAGCGTCGTCGAGATAATCGTAACCATCTTTTTTTTTTTTTTGGGTCGAAATTGTAAATGCCTTAACTTCTAGGTTATTGATGGAATTGTTTAATAGATTATCCGAGGTGAACAGACATAGGTATGCCCGACAAGTAGCCGATCGTAAGAAGACACGAGGAGAAAACCCTTCAAGCTCATCTCATTTGGAAGCTGGGACAACACACAACACATAGTAGAGGTGCGATATCCTTCCCAATAGAAAGGAAAGCAAAAGCGAGAAAGGCAAAAGAAAATCGAGGCAAAGGACGCTTTTCCAAATATGATCTGCAGAGAATACAACCGCGGAGAAGTATAAAAATGAATGAAAAGAAAGAAAACGCGCCATGATCCGATTGAGAACTCTCTAGTCAATCCACCGCGTAATCCCGTCATCGTCCCCTACAACTGCCAAAATTTCGACGCGGACTTCCAGCACCGCCTGGAATGGCAGTATTAAGACCAATTGAGAGAGGGAAGAACGTTCTTCTTTTTTTTTTTTTTTTGGTCGAAAAGAGGGAAGAAGGTTGACAGAGGAGAAAAAGTGGAGAACCGTTTGTTCAATCCCGTATTGACTACGCGCTGTAAATAGAAAGGACCAAAAGCAACTTACCTGAGGATTCCGACAATTAACTAGCTTGCATTCGTCCAGAGAACCTTCCAACGCCCAACTTTCCCAAACATCGAAGCTGTGACTGGCAAATACGAATTCCATGCGTCTATTGATCTGCACATCACAATGAAAATGAAGAACTCTCTTAGAATTAAAGTAAAAGCTATAAAAGTTCTGGCAGAATACCATGCTCTCACAACATTCAAAACTCTTGAGTAAAGGGGAAAAAAATAAAAAATGATCTAAAACGAGTTGGGGATTGTAAGAAAAAAACAAAAGCAGAAATAAAGTTAAATGTCATTCAATCACTCGCACAGGGAGCTCAACGTCCTACGCATACACTTCAGAAGCTTCAGTCAGCTCATTCATTTAAGACTACCCCAATAAATTTTCTCTCTTTTTTTTTTTGGCTAGAGAATGACTACCCCTAATTTCGACAAAGGTTTGGTGACTCCTATCCAGACCCATCAATGGAAAAACCATTTGCTCATTGCTCATACAATTGTACGGCAGCCGGTTTGAAATGAAACATGATTATCATGGAAATGACAGTAGAATTATAATATCTCACAAGCAGCATCGGACAGACTTCAAGAAACACAACAAGCATCCCTGCATAACTTCTGCCAATAATCAGCAAAAATTGCAAACGTTTCCAGTACCTGCAATAACTTCCCGCCAGCAGCAAACGATCGCAAACCAATTGTCTCCTGAATCAATAGAACCCATGCTATCATGTCAGCACAGCACTTTTTTCTGAACAAAATGTCAGCAAAAACGTAGGCACTAGCAAAATAGTGCTTCCGAACAACCAACGAGTTTGACTACAGTGGGAGACAAGTATATGAGAATTATTGGGAGCAAAGGGTTCTTCTCAACAAACCTTGCCTCTCAGGACAACAAGAAACTGTGCCGCAGGATCCCTTTTAGTTACATTAGATATAGTATCTAGGAACCAGCCACCGCCTTTTTACTCTTTGCCTGGAGACATGGAGCGCAGGATGATCTTTGGCATATAGTGCTATGACATACCCATCTTTCAGCAATTCCCCAGGCCTCCCAGAAAGATTCCTGATTGACTTATGAGGTTGGCTCGGAGTAGAATCTTGCATTGAATCGAGAGGCGTCTTCCTACTTCTGGAGTCTTCAGGAGAAGCAAAACGTGAACTAGAACTTAAAACTTGATCCGTGCCACTCATAGCAGTGTCATCTTCTCGATTGGATGCGCTTTCTTTTCCTAAAGCAGAAGGGTCATCGAATTTTTGCACTGACTTTTTGACGACCATGCCTCTTCTTCGCTTTCTTACCCGATCGACTACGCCTTGCTTCAGGTCGTGCAACAGTGTTTTGAGACAAACCTGAACCCTGATTGGGGTTTGGAGACTCTTCTAATTGACTCGTGCCCACTTTCTGTGTGCTTTCTCGACTTAGTTGGATAATATCTGTCACTTGTGCCACTGAAGAAACCTGGAGAACACTTTCTCTGTCTCGTGAATCAAACTTCTGATTTTCATCTGCTATTTCACTTTCTTCCTCTTCCTCATCAGATACAGTATCTTTCGGAACAATGCCATCAAAAAAGTATGTCTGCAACATTGATATGGCTTTCTCCCGTATTTCCATCCACACTTCTTCACTATAATCAGCACTTCGCGGTAGTATCAACACATTGGGCATTTCCCTTACCTGCAGCAAAGTACAATTTTCTGAGTAAATATTGCAATTACATCTGAATAATTAGTAGAGCAATATGAAAACTAAGCCATTGCATTACACAAGGACAATAATTTTATGCACGCCCCGTTAGGATAGAAAAGTGATCATGCAAGTTACAAAAGATGGAGTGGAGATGCAATATGAGAAACTGGATGCTTCATTAGTCAAACTAAGATGCTCCAGGGGAAAATACTTCAAACAAAAAAATGTCAAAAAAAGACCAATAAATTATAAAACACCACAGCTTTCCAACTGGAGCTCCAAAAGTTGACTTAGTAATCAGCCCTAACTGCAAAACATAATGGCACTATTTAAAAGCTGTATTCAGACAGTTACTCATTTGAAGAAGACATGTAACCAAATGCTAAACGGAAATTTGGACAGTGCAAAACTAGTAACAAGTCATGATCCAGTAGGCTTTCAAGAAAAGAACTACACACATTGTACCATACATCACACAAAGATACAAATCATACCCATGCTTCCATCCATTGTGGCCCTTCAGCGCCATCCAGAGCACATCCAGCCAAGGTACCATCAATGAGAAGCTGCTTTACCACACAATCATCCAGCAACTGACAGCTTCCCGTATTTACAAGAAATGCCCCTGCACATACACAAAAGATATCAATCTCCAAGAAGATAAGTGAAGTCAAACTTCTTTGGAGAGACTTTTCAGACAACAGCATACCAGGCTTTATATGCTGCAAGCATTCTGCATTAAGAATCTGGATAGTTTCATTTGTTAGTGCACAGTGAAGAGAGACAATATCACTGGCTGCGAGCAAATCATTAAGAGTTTCCATTCTCCGGGCAGAGGCAGGAAAGGATACGGACGGCCTGAGCACTTTCCCATTTCCCTGTGTTTTTAAGGAGGAAATAAAATGTGAACGAACTAATCTTTGTGACCATATGTAAGATGCAGTTGAGGACTTCATTGGGCTGCTCGATAATGAAAAGATTGCAATGGCAATTTATACTTCTAGCACAAACCTGGCTCCAATTTCTCAGAAAGAACAAATATCATGTTCAAGTTACAGCTTTACCATCCAACATTAAGCCCTGTTTCAAACTTTTAACCCAGCTCTAGTTGGATGAACCATTGAGGCTGTCATACTTGAGCAAGCCATGGTGATTATTTTGATATATCATGAAGCAACAAGCTAATATTCTAAAGCAACAGATGAACACCTAAGTAAGTTCTCCATAAATGGAATAGCAAATGCTATGAAGCAACCATAGCAACAATAAGACAAATTGAGTAGCCACACCCAGTTCAACACCCATTCCATTCACTAAAATAACTACAAAAAACATCACATCTTAATCATAAGAGAGGGACACGGCAACATCCCCTCTAGCCACCGAGAACGACGCAACCCAAAATATCATAAGAAGAAGATATTCAACTAACCGGAACTAATGAACCATATAATCCTTTTTGAGCACTCTAAACAGAAATGAAGAACCAGCTGAAGGAGATGGAGCAGCAACTGACCAGCTCAATGCAACAAGGAAACCCCAAACTTGAATTAATTTAAACCTATATATATTGTCATAACTAGAGCCATTGGCTCACCGAATGTCACTCTCAAAATGCGCTTCAACTAGCTATGCAACCCTATAAGTTCACATTACATCCTAATGACAGCATGACGCTACCCCTGAACGATCGATTGAAAGCAGAGGCACACACATTCAAGCCAAGCGAACTGCAAAAGATCGCAAGTCTCTTACATCGACGACATCGAAGTAGAGCACGCTCATCTTAAATGCCAATCCACGCGTAGCAAGCGACTTGGCGGAGCTCGATCTACCGATAATCCCGAGCACCAAGCCGCGGCACCTCCTCATCCCCCTACAAAGAGGCTGCACCGATCCGAGCCACCCCGAAGCGGAGAGCGCGTGCCGAGCCAGCAAATGCGTCCTCCGGAGCAAGCTCAGGACCAGGGCCATGACCGTGTCCGCGATCTCCTCAGCTCGAGAGGTGTCCACGTGGACGAGGCGGAGCCCCAGCTCGGCAGCGAGCGCGGAGTCAACGGCGCGGTCCGCGGAGCCGAGGCAGAGGACGAGCTGGTAGGGGCGGAGGCGGCGCTGGGCGGCGCGGGGGAGGAAGGCGAGGGAGTGGAGGAGGACGGCGGAGGCGGAGTCGATGGTGCGGTCGGAGGAGGCGAGGCGGCTGAGGGGGACGTGCTCGACGGAGGCGACGCCGGCGAGGGAGGACTGCTCGAGGGAGCAGTCGTCGATGCAGTTGAGGGTGATGACGAGGGGGAGGGAGGAGGGGTCGGGCTGGTGAGGCACCACCGCGAGGGAAGATCCGGCCATTGTCGCGGCGGCGGTGGCGGACAGTGGCGAGTGAGATTAGGGTTTCAGTGCCGGAGGATTTGGGGCATTTTTCAGGCTGATGAAGATGGTGGTGGTAGCGGTGGTTGTCCGGATCTTAGTGTGGGTGTTACGGTGTGGAGCTGTTTTCGTGTCTCTCTCTCTCTCTCTCCTCAGGTTGAGGAAAACGTCTGCCAGTGACGCGCTCCGCGATGGGCAGGCATGCTTCGCCCCTCGTCATTTTCATTTTTTTTGCTTTTTCCCTCCCTTTTTTTTTTCCTGGTCGGAGGCTCAAAATTCATTAGTAGCAAGATATCAAATTTTTTTCACATCGTTGTCCAACTTTGCCGTTCCTGAGTCTTCAGTTACGTTTCGAGATCGACGTAATGCCCAAAACAATCCGCTGTCCGAGGAATATTCTTCATGAGCATGTGCTTCTTAAGGTGTATCGGCAAGGGTACGTTATATTAGGTTAGAAAGTTCTTCCACTCACCACCTTAAAATTGACAGAGGGGGTAGCCTGCCTGAAGTACTTTCTTTGACATAAAATTAATTAAAGATGCTTTTATTTACTGAAAATATCTTGATTTAAAGAACATATTCCTTTTACTTATTTAGTGATTAAATCATTTTTTCCCGATTTATCCTTGTTCTCGATCCATAAAAAAATAATTTTCGTAAATTGATTGATTTTTTTTCAAATATCGAAAAGTTTCTGGAAAACAATTTTCCGGAAATAGTTTTCTTCAATTAAACAGACCCAGCAAGAAGAAGAAATCACGAGAAATAAAAAGCTTCGCCAGAATAAAAGCACGTCCAGACCCCCCCCAGAAAATTCATCTTGTTAAGATAGCTTCCATTGTATAATATTTCCACATGGAACTAGCGAAATCACACAATTGAGGTCACAGTTCACGGCTTGTAAAGGAGGAAGCAAGATGCCTAGACAGAGAGTCTCGAGACTGGACAAACACAAACAACCAAAGCTACAGCCTCGAACATTACAAAATAAGCTGAGGAATATACCTTTACTTAAGTACCATCCACACACTTGATCACAAAAGCTAAGAGATATCCAACCGACAACCCAGATAATATGAAAGCTATACAACAAGCGCACGCGCACATACGCTCTTGACATATATCTTCAGATTAGCATACAAAACGTTTCCTGCTCGATAAAACTCGTAAACGAGACCTTAACTACAGGAGTTGGATCACCAGCAAATTTGAGTAGGAGGAACAATACTGAAGTTTAGGACACACTGCCGCACTGAACCAACAACTGTAGCAACCACATTATATATGTTACAGGATCTTCTGAACAGCTGTTGGCGGTCCTGAAGTCAGCTAAAGGAAGTTTATTGTATGACCTCTTCAGCTCTCTTAAAGCTTCACAAGAAATAAATTGCTATACAACTTCCGAAAGAATCGACACAACTTGCTCTATACCCTAGTTCAGTGACCGATGTCATATGCAGCCAAAATCTTGGACAGTCCAGACTACTAACCAGAGTGAAATTCCTTAGCTCCAGCATCCATTTACAGAACCAGATGCAAATTTGCCCCTCATAAAAGACCAGATTCAGAAAAACCTCTCCTGAAGTTCCTGGTAGTTGCTTGGTATGAGCGCATGAGCAGTCCAACACCAATCCCGATCCCAAGGCACATACCCAGGCCAATTCCAACACCAACTCTTACACCAGCATTAAACCATGAAAGCTGTCCGTCCTCGCCGGTATACATGTCTTCTGAGTAATATGGGTGCCCAAATTACTCTCCGGGCCATAGTCATCAGCTTCACAGCTACCATCTGCATAAGCCCCAAAATCATGGCATATTAGATTCATAACAGCAAAGCTCCAGACAAAGTGGAGAAGAGCGTCTAATATTTCTCATCGCAATGCTGATTGAAAGTGAGAGATGATAACCAGCCAACTGCACCAGAATGGCAGCTAGCCAGGGGGAAATGCTGAATTTATGGGAATCTCTTGATGTGCATCGAATCAATCTACACAGAAGCCATGGCACCACTCGCAAATCAAGCAAATGCTGAGAAAGGATGGAAGCTAACAGTTAAAGAAAAGGCAGCGAACCGAATCCCCTCCTCAAAAGGTAATGGTTTGAAAAGAACCCCCAAAAAAAAAAAAATCAAAGCTCTAGCTCGCAGCGGCCCTTCCAGCTAAATTCGCCAGGAAATCCTATAAATAAGCCGCATTTCAACTATTTACAAAGCACGCTCTTGCTACTACAAGTTCCAAACATTCTAGGTCACCCAGCAGCTCCAAAACCTCTTGACATATCAGCTAGGCGACCAAAAACCACAACCACCACCATGTCCATGTTTTTTCAAGCGATCAAAATTCAATAAGAAATTTTGCCATTGCATCAACAACGTTGCCGTACCCACATAACTGAGCAGAATAAAAAGGACAGGCTACAACATGGCGAACAACAGCTAGGAATTTTCGCAGAACTTGTCATGTACCTGCAAATCCGGTGACGAACCAATCCATTCCCTATGTTCTGCTCCTTCCCGATCTCTTCGTCCTCCGGTATAGCATCCAAAGTTCCGTGCCGCGAGCCCTTCCTTCTGGGGCTCACCTGTATCGTCTTCGTCAAAATCACCGGAACGCCAGAGCACCGCCCCGCAACATACACCTCGATAGATGGAGAAGACACCCCCATCTTCGGTTGAAAGAACGCAGAAGACGACGACGACGAAGGACTGCCCAAATTCGCGACGTAGCAATCCATGAACCACCTTTGTTCGAATCGTTCTCCAGCCCGTGCTCACGCTGCTCCAATTGTCGTCCACCCTCTCCAGCGACCCGCACAGGACCAACTCCTCGTTCTCCAGCACCTCGAACTCGACGCCGCCCGTGATCCTCACGCTATCGGTGCTCAGGTACGTCACCTCGAGCGAGTCCTTGTCGACGCGGTCGCGCCTCAGCGTGATGGACGCCGGGTTCAGGTCGGGGACGCGGGTGCCGTTGATCTCGAGGGAGACACCGAGATCACGGTGGACGTGGCGGAGCGTGAGGTGGTCGGGGACGATGCCGACGACGCAGGGGAGATGCGGACGTAGAAGAGGCGGATCTCCAGGTGGACGGAGTAATTCAGCGACGCGTGGTAGGATTGGATGTCTTGGGGATGGCCATGGACGACGATTAGCGATTCAGATTCGATCTTCTGGCGATGGCGATGTAGACGGAGGGAATCGAGGATTCAGTGGACCTAGCGTTGCATGGTGGGTTGCAATTGCAGCGATCGAGGAAGAGAGAGAAGGCATGTGGATGGAATTTTGTGTTTCTTTAGGGTTTAGAAAGAGAAATCGAGGGAAGGATTTGAGGTTGAAGTGGGAAGAAGAGGAGATTTTTTTATCTCTTGTTGGGCACCCGGAGAGGCGGGTCATTTTGGTCGGGCCGGGCTTGTGGGTTGCGGGTTTGACGGAGAATGGACAAATCACCCCGTTAATAAATTAACGGCACCAACTGCTTACACCTTTAGAAATTGCTATACCATCAATTGAAATTCGCCTGTAATGGATTAAGCATTCCTCGTTCGAGCCTGAAATTTAAAGAATTTTGCATTTTTTTCTATTTCGATGGCAAAGGATGCATTTATTTTGATAAAACAATATGGATTTATTTTAGGTAGCAAAGACAAAACACAAAAAAGACTGTCCTCGTATGTCGACACCATTTTTTGAAAATCAGATCAGGTTGATTAATTCAATAAGGTACTAGTCTAATTCCCTACGTGGTCTCTTGGCATTTTTCTTTTTTCAGTTTCAGCTGGCTTAATCCAATTCGACCACATGCCACTTAATCAAATATCCAATGCGATTTCACCATTTAATAATCTTTTCAATCCCTCTAGAGTAGACAAATTTACCTGTCAACATATCAAGTTCTGACCCCAAAAGAAAACATATCAAGTAAAATGGTAAAAGTAAATGTGGGGACTGCTGACTCTAAAAAAATATGGTTTTAGATTCACGGCGTCCAAGTACCCTTCTGATCTATAAGCACTCTTCGATGGGAGCGACAAGGTAGATTGGCTTGGTTCTTCTGGCAGTTTATGGCATGCTAAACCACGAGAATTTGGAACAGAATCGGATTGCCAGAAAAACTTGCTGGTGTCAAAGAATTATGACACACGACTTTTCTTCGATCACCAGGGGCACCTCATCATGCGCACGTGTGCATTTTGCTGCCACTCAGAGCACATTCAAAAGAATCGAGTTTTTACCCACCATACAACATTTTTTCCGATCGCTAGGGGAACTCACTGAGTGAACAATCGTGCAACTTGGTGCTAACTCGAGCACAGTCAACAAGGAATCAAGCTTTTGCCTTGCACTCTCGACCACAGGGAACTCACGAAAATGTACCCGTGCATTAGTAAGTGTACTTAGTGAGACATCTTTGCAAAGAAGTGTTCTATTTGCGAGCATTTTTGAGAATGAGAGATATTTGTCTTGGATTCGGATTTGCATCTCTTCATTGGTGTCTCCTTACCATCCTGCATAAAAAACATGCCCACTTTGGCGTCATAAATGGCTTCTTTTCACTTAATGATAGGAAAATGAAACCCAAAAACATAAGAAATCCCTCAGCACTCCCGAGGGACTTGAAAAAGAAAATGCAGTAGTAACATGAGAATTTCCTGATTGTGAAAATCGGACCTTCTACGTTAGGCAGATGAATATGGATGAAGGTAGGAGAAAAGTGTTCATTGCTCTCGAATACAGTCTGGCTATGCGTTAGTGAATTTACCATATATTTAACTGACATCAGGACCGTTATCAGACAAACGGTTTTCAGCAACACCAGTTTGCTATATAAAAGAATGGGCGTGCTAACATACCAAAGAAGTTTGGATGGAAGACCTCAGGGCTTTGATTCTACCACCTCTTCCATCAGATCCAACAGCTATTAGACCACCATTATTGATGCTTGAGCTTTGGGCAGCCTTCAATGTCCCGCTGTGTCCCGCTTACACCATTTCCCCAAGTACCTTGTCGTTCCATCTGGACCAAGCAATCCACCGAAAAACATATTTCTCCTAGTGGACTTTGCAAGTTAGATGCCAGCCAATCTGTTTTTCATTATATGCATGCAAAAGTTCTAACAAATTGGGCAAGTATTTATGTGATGGTACTTGGTAGCACAAGCACCATCAACTCCTTGACGAAACACACACCTACCAATAAAGGCAGAAGCTAATTACCTGGCCTGCCAAGCGGAAGCTGTGGGGGAGTCTCTTTTCTGATATTCAGCACTGGCTGGCCTAAGTTGTCATTCATATTGCCTCATCATCTTCTATAGTGACAACATCCACTTTATTAGGCACACTGTTAGTTTTTGAACCTGAGATTTCAATGGGGATATTTGATGCTTTAGGCACCACAGCTTCCTGATTAAAGTTAGAAGAGTTCTCTGATTTGGATACTTCATTTTTCAGAACGACATTGTTTGCACCAGGTAGAGGAAGTTCTGAGGCATCGTCCTTGACAATATGAATGAGTCAACTTGTCTTGAGGTAATGGAACTCGGTCCATTGTTGTTATTTGCACTCACATTTCTCTTGGTCCTGAAACTTCTTTTTCCAAAAAAGCATCTGACTTTGTTAATTTACCAAATAAAATTAGAGTCTGGCAATTGTACAGGGGGTGGCGCTGATTCATCTTCAGGGGACGATTTTCCTGCTGCAGAAGTTGTATAACAGGTAGCTTCACTTTGATTGGTGACATCAGGTTTTTGTTTCTTTTGCTTCAGAGACCTCAAGACTTCATTATCTTTTGCTTCGATAGATGCCTCTAATTCTTGGACCCTGATCTGACAACCAGACAACAGATTATCACTTTTTTGGCCTGAAAGTATATCATCTCACAAAGAAACACTTGCAAATCATACATTGACTGACCTTCAATTTACTTATCTTTCCTCTAGCCTTCTCGAGCTTCCGCGTTGAACGAGCCTCTCCTCTCCCAAGAACATTGCACTTAGCCATCAATTCTTTATAACTCCTGTGAAGTTGTGGTATTAAACAATTTGAAAAGCCTAGATGAAAGGAACGAATTGGAGGGGGGCTAGATAAAAATTTCAGAAAAAATAATGGTTGCCAATTTTGCCTAGTGCATGCCCAGAATTAGTGACTTCAGAAGTAGTGATCTATTTAAGGATTCAGATGGGCATGGGCATAACTCACTGATTTCGTATGACTAAGGACTTCCTAAGGATGTCTATGGTATCTCTGGTGTTGCCTCATTACCCAGACTGGCAAGCTTTAGAACTTCACCTTCCTCAAGTCCAAGTCAGACACCCTATCTCAACCATCATAATACATAATATCAGTGTCCCGAACAGGAAACTATCCAAAATTAACAAAAGGTTGCCTCTTCTGAATCGACTTACAATTTAAGTGCAGCAAGCTCTTTAGCCAATGCCATGTTTCTTTCTTGCAACCTTAAGCATTCCAAAGTGGTTTTATCAAGTTCCTGTCAAATTTGACCAAGAAGTACCCAGAAAATTATGGAAGGATATTTTTGTAATTTGGTAGAAAAGAGTAAAGCCAACATGACTCTCTATGACCTGAGATTTAAAATGAAGCAACTGCTGAATGGAAGCTTTTTGTTTTAAGACATCATCCTTCAGTGCTGCCTCCTTTTTTGACAATTCCTTGGAAAGGCATAGCTGGCACAAAATCCACATAACAAAAGATTGACATGAGGGCTAAATAGGACATAGTCAAGACAAAGCTCTGGCTGATGAAACCTCAATGAGATATCCAAAACTTCTTGCCCTCGCTGCCTTTTCATTTATGCAAAATGAATGTTTTCAGTAGTACATGTTGTTGGAAAAACAAGAGGCACATGGAGGTACAAAGTGATTACACGATGCCTTTGTTATTGCAGTGGGTTGGTCCAAATTGTTGAGATAACTTGAGCAGAGTCAATCTGGTGGAAGAGCATTGCAGGCTCTATTTCTCTCCTCTCATAAGCAGCGAAAAGAGCCACCACAGTTCTATGTATTGTACAGTAACACATTTACACTTAACAAAGCTAAACTAATATCTTAAATCCCTGCCAACCTATACCTGTGAGGTCCAGACATACTCTTGCTGTTGCCCGTGGGTATTACCTGATTTTGTTTCCATGCTCGACGCCGAAACGCCATCTCAACCATAGCTAACTTAGTTAACAGAGATTAACAGACAATCTATCGTCAAAACCACATTGCAACAACATTATCCACCCATATAAGCTTCAATTGCCAATAAGATCTAAAATATACCTAAATGCATTTAGATGAATAAATTACTCGTTGGCGTTCTACTTGAGATAACTTTATCAGAATAAAAAGAAGTCTCTTCATCTTTTCCTTCGATCACATGATCAAACCAGTCATGACCAGATCGAGAACCTCGTACCTCCTCATTGAGCTGTTCGAGATCCTTGGTCTGTTGCTCCAGAGCAGAAATAAGCCCCGACACTTTCCCCTCCAATCTCCTCACTTCCACACGCAATACCCCGGGATCGACCTCGAGATTGGGCGACTTCGGAGGAAGAGCGGCATCGCTCACATCGCCGACAGATTGAAAGTAAAGCCGACAGACTTTGTTCGCCTGGCAAGCCTGTTTGCAGATAGGGCAGCTCCGCTTCCTCGTGCTCGGACAGTACTCGAACCACTGTTGCAAGCTACGGATCCGACATTGAAAAGAGAGAAGAAAAGTCAGATCAGTATAGCCACTGTGGCGATTTGCTCAACAGCGATTGCGAACGGAGACGGAGAGAGAGAGAGAGAGAGAGAGAGGAGATGGACCAGAGCTCGTGGAAGACATGCCGCAGATTGGGATGGCTTGGAGGTCTTCGATGATAGGCTTCAGATCTTCGAAGCAGATCGAGCAGATCGTCTTGCTCTTCCCGTCGCCCGCCATCTCCGCCATCCCTAGGCTCGCGCATCTCGGCGGGGTATTCTGTTCTTATCTCTCACCTCCCCGGGAAAACGAATTGGGGGAAAATTTCGAACCGCCGGAAATACGAGCGCGCGAGGTGAGAGAGAGATTTCGGCCGCGAACGGGCCCATACTTCTGTCCTTTTTCTTTTTTGTAATGAGTTACCCAACTTTTATTTTAGAAAATTTTCAAATAAAAGGCCGAAATTCCTTCATTGAAGTGAATCATATTTCAAATAAGAACATAAAATATCCTTATTTCTCAAAAAAGAGTCTTGAGTAAATATTATTTTAAATAAAGACTTGAAGTAATCATAAAGTCTAAAAAAAATTTGATCTCGAGAATATTTTTCATCATTTCTCTTTTGAATTTTTTTATTTATCTTTACTTTTTTTGTTTTTTTTAAAAAATTAAAAAAGACCCACACACAAACGAGAGGCACGTGGCCATCTCCCCACCGCTTGAGGGAGGGGGCACAAAGGCCAACGAGGTAGTTGGCATCTTGGCGAGGGCCAGAAAACCCTCGCTCGGGCCCCCGCCCTAACCAAGGGAGGACTAGTGACCCCCGCCCAATCCTGGGCGAGGGCTCAACCCTCTCTCGCTTCTCACCTTTAGTCGTCGTTGGCCTTTGCCCCCCCTCTCTCCCGAGTGATGTTGCGCCCCTATGTGTGTGGCGTTTTTCTTTTTTAAGAACTAAAAAAGGAAAAAAATAAAATAAAGAAATTTAAAAGAGCAAATGGAAAAAATGCCCTATAAGCTAAGCCTTTTTTGAGACAATGTGGTCATTTTAGACTCTTATTTAAAATCGGGTTAATATCACGAAAAATTCTAAGCCGATACACCATGATAAATTATCATGAACTAAATTTTTATCAAAAAAAATCTCAAACTACTGTGTTTGTGACAAATTTACCTCAAACTAATTATTTTGACTATCAAAACCTCAAATTGATATATATGATACAAATTTACCCTCTATTAGTTTATGTTAAATTGGATTAATACCACAAAAAATTCTAAATTGATACATATGCGACAAATAGAAAGTAAAAATTTCAAACGTGTGCATTCCGCAATTACCGCGTGCCATCAAATTCAGCATTTTGACAATAAAATTTAACGAAAACTACAGATGATAAATTTGTCATAAGTGTACCGATTTGAGGTAAATTTATCAAGTGTGTACTAATTTAGGATTTTTTGTGGTAAAAAAAATAAGTTATGGTAAATTTGTCACGGATGTATCGATTTGAGGTTTTTGTGGCATTAATCCTTTAAGATTGGCTATGCTACTTTCAGGTCTTTATTTGAAATAAGGTTCTCTTTCAACATTTCTTTAGGAAAAAGAGAGACACTTCTTTCTCTTATATAAATTTTCTTTTTATTTTTTACAATAAAATTGGTGAGAAAGTAATGATTGAAGTATCGACTTTTGCAGAAGTCTCACGAACATGTTAGAATAGTTGTTCGAGACGAAAATGGATAGAGCTATCTAGTAATTATTGATGCTATAAATTGGGAATTGATGGCGGTGATTGGTAATTATTCGTAACATAAATTGAGATCTTATCCCCCTTGTCATAGGTACCATCTAATTTCCGTCCTTGATGCACAAGGTGTTCATTAGGTGGGGTCGGGCTCTTGGATTAGCTTAAGATTAAAAAGACGAGGGTTGCCAATCAACCAAAAAAAAAAAAAAATTTACCCACCTTGTGGTCGCATTAGGCCCTTGCTGGATCCCGCATTAAGATGCCATCAACCCCTTATGGCTCGACCCAGATCTAGGCCGTCCGCAAGGGTCGCGCCGCACTCCCCCTCCACTTTTCTCGTCCCGTTTCATACATGCACTATGCAAAAGGATGTAACAAGATCAATACATCATAGCTAGAGGTGCCGATATGGATTGAAAACCGTATTTTAACCCACATTCAATGAAATGGGTCAAATACGAGCAAGTCGAGTTCTAATAAATGATTGACCAAAAAAAAAAAGTTATAATAAACGGGTTGTTAATGGGTATGGATTTTAAGCTAATTATATGTGGATTGTAAATATTAGGATTTAACGCACAAATCACGACGAAGTAAAACGTAAAAACGAGAAAAGAATAATTGAGACACAAAGGTTTATCCGATTCACCCTTAAACCACGTTTAGATATAATAGAGGCGGCCCTAGACCCCCCCTTGCCCATCGAGAAGCGAAATCTATATGTTTTTCTTTTTATGGAGGTTTGAACCATACCCATAGTAAATGGGTTTGTCTTTGAATTCTTTACAATCCATTTAGCTAGATAAACCAACCCATCTACAATTCACTTAGTATGTAAAACTTATTAGTTTATATTCTATTTTTGTTTCATTTTATTGTTTGCTACTTAAAAGAAATGAAGAAAACCTCGTATTAAAAAAAATAAACTATTCAAAGAAGTAGACTATCATCGTCTACCACCGCTGCCTGACTAACCGCCGCCCTTTCATTTTTTTGCCTAGCAAATTGAAAAAGAAAATGATTAAATATAAAAAAAATAAATAAAAACTATCATCAACCGACAATTGTTTCCAAAACTAGACAAACAACCAAAAATGACATAAGTAGTTGCTGAAATTATTTTAAGTAAAAGCGTTTTCTTAATAAATTATAGAAAAATTCTCCATTTCGATTTTATAGAAAAAATGTGTTTAAATTGTCGGATATAAAAGTTTTAGGTTACGTTATGCATTATGCATTACATGAAATGGGTCAAAACGGATTAAATATGTTAATATTAATCGGATCATATTCGACTCGACCTACTATTTTACATCTCTAATCACAACGGTCGCAATTTACGCAAGGACATGCGAGCATTTATTTTCCTCTAGATATAGAGATCTCGTGGACTCTCTGAATCGTATCCTCGGTGTAGTCATCCTAGTCCCTGATGGACAAGGAGACAAAAAAACAAGAAAAACATGATCTACAGAAGGTGGAGGCAATCATTCCATTTCATGTCATTGTCCGCTAGAACTTCACACGAACCGATCGGAGGTAACCGATGATGAGGCACGACACCAATCCACCTTCTCTAGTGGAAGGCAAGGGATGGCAGGGAGCGCCAACCCCACCAAACCCAATGGTCCACCCACCCTTGGATTAACCATCACCACTCATTAGTCACTACCGGCCGGGCGCACCCGTGCCGTAAATGTACGTAGCCCGAGACAGGAAGGTTTGTAAAATTGGCTCGCGAGGAAGAAAAACTGCTTGGATAATTTGTTTTTCCTTTTCGGTATTTGAACGAGAAAAAACAAATTTATGCACGAAAAACGTTTTCTCATGAAATGAAAACAACGAGTTTATATGGAGAGAAAACGATTTATTCTTTTTGCTAACCCCCAATCAAAATAACATTAACAGTTTCTTTTTTTTATATGAAAAATATTTAATTTTAGGGAGATGTTCGCTAAAATTTCTAAAACTTATCACGAAATACAATTATATAATGCTTGTCAAATTAGTTATTCAAATCATTCGTCAACTCATCTAATTTGGCTAATGAAAAATGCTGACGTGACTTTTTAAATATTCTTTCTCTCTTATGTGGTGATGGCGTGGCTAAAACGACTTCATTTTTGGTCTAGATCTAATTTAAATATCAATTTTATTTAAAATTAACTTTAAAAATAAGATGTAATTTTAAAAAAAGGGCAACTCACATTGTTTTGGTCCAGCGGCAAGGGCTTTGCCGCCGCTGCTTCGCCGCCGTCGGAAAGGCCTGACGATGGTGGGGGGAAGTGGTCGTCAGGGATTGCCGAGCCATGACCACCAATGCTAGTCCTTTCCGGCGGTGCGTAGGGTGGCGGCAACCCCTCACCACTAGATCTACTTCTACGTTTTTTTTTATTAAAAAAAAGCCTATTTTTTCAATTAAGTTTAAGAAAAAATATATATTAAAAAAATCAAATTTGCGCCAAAATAACGTTATTTTAGCATAGGAAAAATATTTAAAAAGCCACGTCATCATTTTCTGTTAGCCAAAGTGGACGAATTAATCGAAGGACTCGGTTGCACCAATTTCATAAGTTTTACGACTCGATTGCACTTTTTACAAATTTCAAGACTCGATTGTAGTTTCGTGACAAATTTTAAAAACTTCTAGTGAACATATATTCCTTCAATTGCGACAATGTTTTCTTACCCTTCCATTAGGGTTCGAAGCAAGAGTCCCAGCATGGGTGATCGATTTGAATTCGATCTCGTTATGGAAAAGAAGAAAGCAGCTCACGACGAGTGGGGTTTACCCCTGTTGGTAGAGACAAAGTGTCGGTGGGGTCCGTTTCTAGAGACGCGTCGTCTGTTCTTTCATCCGATAAAAATCATCATGCTCCCTGTCCTCCTCCGCTCAGTACGAGATAGAGATAGAGAGAGAGAGAGAGAGTTTCACATTCTCACGTTACTCGGCCGAAGAACGATAGAATCGGGAAAAGGAGAAGGGAATCATCACCTGTCCTGTATCAATCATGCCGCGAGAAGCCGATTCGCCCCGGTGGGATCCGAGGAATGTGCATGCAATCGAAAACAATCGAGCCGCTGCCCCCGAAACGACATCAGAATTTTCATGATGAACGATTATGATGGATCATAGGTTTGGTTTGAACTAGATCCGGGTTGGTTTTGCTTTGATGGCTGGAGTGCCCGGTTGCCTGTGATGGCTAGAGTTGGAGTTGGCTGG
>JAGVVM010006536.1:0-27836 GCA_019149425.1 Psidium friedrichsthalianum
TTGCCTTTGTGCTATTCCTGGGACATTCTCGTCGAAGCCGCAATCAAGATCCCTGCGTCTCCATTGACCTGTACGCACTTCTTCTTCTCTCTACTCCGTCTCGATTTGTTCATTTCCCCGCCTCATCAGCACTTTACCTCTTTTCCTGCTCTGTCCTTTTCCCTTCTTCTTGTGTATGATTGTTTCCAGCAGATGTAATCGAGCTGGTTATTCTTTGCTAGGAATAGCTCTAGCAGAGAGAGAGATTTCCACCACTTCCACGTCCACCAGCATGGCCGATGGCTCACCCAGGCATTCGCACCATGTTGAATACCAGAGCTTGCCCTCGCAACTCTACCCTCAAGTCCCTCCCCCTCCTCCTTCTTAACGTGCAATTCCTACACTTCTGGGGCGGCTTGACCCATTTTGCCGTTCCTCTACTCCTTCTCTGACGATCTGCCTCCTCGCTGGTGCCATTCATTCCCGATGACATCTTAAAATTATTGGCCTCCATCATGAGAGTTTCATTGTCTGGTAAATTATGGCAAATAATCTTGCAACGGTTGCACAGAGCGAAGGAGAAGAATATGAAGATGTTAGAAAATTTTTCTTATTTGGGCTCCATTACTTGTCATATTTTACCTTGACTTCTTTCTTTTGTATACAACAGTAGCTGTACACGTAAACAGGTGCATGAAAATCCACGAAAGTTATGTATCATAAAAAGTTATTTGGGATATGCCATCTCTTTTATTTTTGATGTGGCTTACCGGCTGGGTGTAGGCTATTTATATGTCCTATGATACTTGATGGATAGGACCGATAGGATACGGTTTGTGTATATTTACGGCTAGGTCCTTATCCCCCTATCCTATCAACCCTTTTAATTAAGAAAGGGGCGAAACTGAACCTTTTTATACATTTAAACAGTAAAGAGAAAAGAAATCGTCAGTTTTTCTGATGGAGATATGAGAGACAGAACCGGTTCAGTTTCTTTTACGCTCTCAGTCCATCGAGGGGGGGGGGGGGGCGACCTACGGAAGGAAAGGGGAGGAAGACTTTGCCGGGTCAGGATCCTACAACATCGGCTGTCGGGTTAATACACGATACTGCGGAGTAATGGGTTCAGGCGGCGGGGGGGGGGGAGGTATGTGTTCTATTTACTAACGTCCATCGTGGTGACCATAAAATTTGTTAATCGATCCAGGTGTTTTCCCCCCCGCTTTCATAAGTTTTTTCATTCCCTAAATGGGTTTCACCACTTTCACCCCCATAGTTTTTTTACATTTGGTATCAAGCGTGTTCACGATTTACGATCCTGAGAAGTATTATTTTTTGTGAATCAAGAAATTTTTGGGGGTTCTTTGGCCGACGAGTAATTTTGGCCGATTCCGGTCGACATTCGGGCAATTTGCGACCGTGTACCTTTGGAATCGTAGGGTCGCCTCGCCATGGGCAACAAAAGCCCCTAAATTATCTCGTTTTTGTGTCGTCACCGGAGGCGAATTTGGCGGTGGAAGTTCGCGATTAGGGTTTTTTGGTTCCCGAAGTTTTTCATTTGATTTTGGGCGAAATACTTTGCCGTTTTCCGTTGATTTTGAACCCATATGGTCGTGCCGACGATGTCTCCCAAACCATTAATTTATTTTGATTTATGGAGGGTTGTCAGACGATATTCGGCCGGTGACAAGCGGGCAGCAGATTTGGGCCGAAGGAAAACGCAGAAAAATTATTCTGCTCGGGGGGGGAAGACTAGTCGCGTGCCCCGTACGCGTGCGTGTCCATTAAAAAAAAAAGGGAGGAAGTTATTATGGAGGGGAAAAATAATACTGGGAAGTGGACACCGCATCCTACCACGGGGCAGAACTTTATTTATTTTTTTTTATTTTTTATTATATATATTTAAATTTCCTCTTTATATTATTGGTGAAAATATTGCACATAATATTAAAGTTATTTTAATGCAACTATTTATTAATTATTATGAGAACAGTAAGAAGAACATGTTGTGCTGTGAATGTTTGGGTTGCCAAAGTAACCCGCTTATGGTGACGTTGGGTTTTCTCTATCTTTGACATGCATTCATATGTTATTGGGCAGATAGCATAATGTGCTATGAGTGCTTGGGGCTACCAAAGTGGCTCACTTATACGGGACAGGTGATGGTTCTGTGCAAGGTTGCATATGATGGTTTCCCACAATTATATTATAGCACATTGTGCTGTGTATGTTTTCATCAAAGTGATTCATGCATGTATGACACTGGGGATCGGTGATGGGAGTTTTGAGTTGGAAACATAGTAGTTTCAGGGCGGTTTGTCACCCCCAAAGGGGAATTTGTCGAATAAAATCGAAAACTTGTTATGTTTTCATGGATGCTCATGAGAAGGTTTCTCTGTGTCATGTTTCTTCTACCCAAAAGGAGAGTGAACATTGGAGTATGAGAATTCTTCGTGATTTATATATCTTTTTTGATCATTTTGTTTATATGTCTCATTGACATTTACTTTGTGTTTGTCATTTTTCTTGCTGCGTTTTGTTAAAAACAATCTTCATTTGTTATTTGCAACAATTTCTTTCTACCATTAGGTTTTGATTTGTTCAAACTACAAGATTTTGAAGTCAAACCTCTATTTTGCTTATGGTCTGTCATTATCAAGATATGGGTCTTACTCTACTGATGAGCCGTGTCTGTGCCCACGGTGCAAATGTAGCTGGTGCTGAACCTCAAATCAGGAGAAGAAGATTATGAGAAGGGCACCAAGCAAACCGAAGATGTGTATGCTGGCTATGAAAAGGTCCCTTCCAGAACATCTTCGTCGGTGGTTTGTCGGATACTAGATAATGCGAAGGCTCTTTCTTCTTTTGCTGCTTATTGGAGAGCGATACCAGGTCTCTGATAATGCAGAGATTCACCCCTACTGAGATGATGAATGCGTTGCACTACACGGATTTTGGCAAATGTGCTGGAGTATAATTATTGAAGTGGGTGCATGTGCAATCAAAGCTGAGTGCCCAGCCAAGATTGCTCTACCAGAGATTAGATAGTGCCGGCTGGTCGAATTTCCTCGGTAGCCTCTCTGTCCTAACATGAGTTTTGGAATGATCCAGGGCTTTCATAAAGTGTGCTTTATACTCATTAAGTATAGTTTTGTACTTTGAACTCTATTTATTAGCTCTTTGTTGTTTCTTTATTATTATAATATCAATCATTGATCTAGTTTCCTTTTCTTATGTTTTCGTGATCTCTCCATTAATTCCAATTATTTCATCAATGTTTTTCCATCCTCGTCCCCCCTCCCGAACGATTCCTCTTCGTTTTACCTACTTTTTTTTCTACTCATCTACCTCTTCACTTATATCCTCCTCTTAGCACCTAAATCCATTTTCAGTTTTTTCTCTCTGTGTTTTTTCATACCCATTATCCCTACTTACTCCCTCCTTTTCCCGAAAGAGGGGTTCGGGGTAGTAGCACTTAAGTTACGGATTTAAAGCAATGCAAAAGAAGATAATTCTTTGGGAATTATAATCAATCCTTTGTGGTTTTGTCTATGGTGTGAAATCTAATCTAGCTGATGGTTTCTTCGAATACATTGGTGGATGATAGTGGGGCATCTGTTCATATTGCTATGACCCTTGGCAAGGGTTCCAGAAGCAAAGGATGCCAAATACGTTTGAAGACAAACTAAAAGTGGGAACGAATGTGGAAGCTGCTAAAAGTGGATTTATAGGAGTTGTTATTCTTCCTTTAGATTCTGGTTTTGACTTGTTTATTATGAGAATGTTTTCTATGTACTCACTTTTAGGAGAAACTTGATTTCAGTTCCTGTTTTGGATAAATTGGATATTGTTGTTCATGTAATCTCCCAAACGTCCGAGAAACCGGCTTAATGCGTTATCTTTTGAATTCGAAGTTTTGTTTGGTGATGCAATGTTATCTTATGGCTTGTATAATTTGAAATCTGATTTCTTCTTATGGTATTGAGTCCCTATATAACTGAATCTATCTGGCTTACCCAAATGCAGTTTTGTCGAAAGAGAATGTCTTCAATGTTTGTGGCATAAACGTTTGGGTCATATATCAAGAGATCGGTGGGCGTAGAGCGTCTTATTAAAGGATAATTTCTTCCTCCCGTCTCTTGACTTTAATGATATGAAGACTTGTGTTGATTGTACCGAGGTAAAGCTAAGCAAGGAACTCCTTGTGAAAAGGACTGAATGTATTTGCTGTGACTCACACGTGACATACGTGTACTTTCTTAGAATTTATCATACAGGAAATAACAGATGGGACCTCTCCAGACAACAACTAAATATGATATATAGTATTACTTAGTGGAGTATTTCCCTACTACGTATGACAATGTGCGTGTAGGCTGATTGGATGATCGCTTCTGCTCTCGTAACGCATATTTAATATAGCTGGGGGCAGGCTCGTACTCATTTGATTAGACGAGCAGTCGAATAGATCTGCACAATGACGCTTGGAAGAATCCGGCAAGGTTCTTCAGAGATATAGGAGAGTTCGAAAACCTAGAGTTAGAATGTTAGAATACCATACGTGACAACAAGCCGAACTTGGCATAGGATGAAGAGGTTTGTTGAGCATAGAATTCCTTCCACCTGATTATGGGCCAGATTATGTAGTGTCACAGTTACCTTGACCGCGAGCTGGTGGGGGGTCAAAGATGTCTGCGAATATACCGTCTCTCCACTACCTTGTTTCGAGGCTTTTTACTGGTTCAGTCTGGACTCTGGATGTGGGGGGGGGAAGGGCGGGGATGTTCTGATGTCCTCTCCTCTATGTGCTGCGGAGCCACCTCGCGCTGTGGCGGAAGGGTGTGGATGCCGTGCCGCGCTAGTGAGGCAGCCTCTAGTATTTACAGTCGGCGTTACCTGATACTCCGGTGCGGTAGCGTATATCTCTTGCTAGAAACTTAGGTGGGGCAGCATGTACCCTATATCCTCGATTTTTAAACAGTCGTTACTTCATGATGGGTTTCTTCTCTACCCCTCTTCTTCCCCCTTTGTCTCTCTTCCCCTTTCTTTCATTCTCACTAACCCCTTTCTATTCGCCACCTCTTTCCCTTTTCTCCCTTCCCTCTTTTATTCTTACCCCTTCTTTCCATTTTTTTTTACCTCCTTTCTTTTTTTCCTCCTTTTTTTTCTATCCACCTCTCTCTCCCTTTCTTCTCCTTCCCTCCTCCTCCTTTTTCTTCCTTCCCCTTGTCTCTCTTCTCCTTCGTACTTTCCCTCCCTCCCCCCTCCCTTCTCCTCCTCCCTCCTTCTTTTCCCCTTCTTCTCTCCCTTTTTCCCTATTTTCCTCCTCCCTTCCTCTTCTCCTTCTTTTCCTCCTTCTCACCCATGGTCCCTCTTTCCGCTCGCCTCTCCTCTTCCTCCTTGGCCTTCTTCTCTTTTTTTCTTCCTTCCTGGCTCTTCATCCTCCTTTTCCCGACTTTACTTTATGCTTTGCTCTCTTATACTTGTGTAGTGCGCAGGATGATGTTAGGCCCGCGAAGCAAAGCCGTGATGATTCGCAGCGACATCAACTATTCCGAACCCCGTGTACCATTCTAGTACAATTTTCGATGTTGTCCCATTGATAGTGGGAGAGCATGGAAAACATGATGCAGGGAGGAGGGGGGCAGTCAAAAGCTGGGAGTAACAGGTGGAGAAACCTCCCTAATATGCCTTTACACGTTAGGATGGAGTTAAAATCGTGGCGTGGTACAGCATTCAAGTGTTGAGGCGATGCAAAATTCCATTCCATCCATTGTTAAGGGTACCTTCCTGATAGAGTTGCATTGTGATATAGTAGACTGGATGTTGTAACTAGTGTTGTTTGGCAGGCCGTGGCAATATTATGTAGATGCGCAGCATCTCCGGGGAAAGTACCGTATAGACCTGATGAAAGATGGGGTTGAAGTACACGTCTCCCGTGGTCAGCTGAAGAAGAAGGATAAACATGCTGCTGAAAATAATTTCCTTCCTCTTACAAGGAAATTTGGAGGCTGAAAGTTAGAGAGACCCGACAGATTCACGCGCTAATAGTGAAGCAGGCATTCGATACTAGATGCTGGGTTACATGTGTAGGAGCAGGCTCACGTTGGTTATAGCCCTTATTGAAGGAGGTTTGGCGAGCTGATGCCTGAGGAGATTCCAGATGGGTTTGGCGCCCATGCGTGATATTCAGCACCATATAGACTTATTCCTGGTGCTAGTCTGCCTAATCTACCGCATTTACAGGATGAGTCCTAAGGAGAGCGAGATTCTAAAAGAGAAGGTGGAGGAGTTTGCTGCGAAAGGGGCATATTCACAATAGTATGAGTCCTTGTGCTGTCCCTAGCTTTATTAACACCTAAGAAAGATGGGAGCTGGAGGATGTGTTGTACAGCAAGCTATCAACAAAATAACTGTGGGCTACAAGTTTCCCATTCCGAGATTGGATGACATGTTGGATAGGCTGCACGGGGCTAAGTTGTTCTCGAAGCTTGACTTGAAGAATGGATATCATCAGATTCGTATTCGACCCGGAGATGAGTGGAAGACGCTTTCAAAACAAAGGAAGGGCTGTACGAGTGGTTGGTGATGCCATTTCGGACTTTCTAACTCTACGCTCCGAGCACCTTCATGAGGCTTATGAATCAGGTTCTGAAACCTTTTATTGGCAAATTCGTTGTATGTTATTTTGATGATATCCTGATTTATAGCAAGACTGAGGAGGATCACTTGATGCACTTGAGGGAGTGTTGACAGCATTGCAGGCCAACAAATTGTACATAAATCTTAAGAAGTGCAGTTTTCTAACTAACAAACGGCTTTTCTTGGGATTTTATTATAACTGCTGAGGGAATAGAGGTGGATGAGGCGAAGGTGAAAGCAATTAGAGAGTGGGCTACACCTAAAACAGTTTCAGAAGTTCGAAGCTTTCACGGGTTAGCTACTTTTTTACAAGGCGTTTTATAAAGAATTTAGCACTATCGCAGCCCCAATTACTGAATGCATGAAGAGGGGCAAATTTTTATGGGGAGAGGAAGCCGATAACAGTTTTGCTATTCTGAAAGAAAAGTTGTGTACTGCACACTGTTCTTGCTTTACCTGATTTTGATAAACTGTTTGAGGTAGATTGTGATGCTAGTGGCGTGGGTATAGGAGCTGTTTTGTCTCAGAGCGCAGGCCTATTTGCTATTTCAGTGAGAAACTTAGTGAAGCAAGACAGAAGTGGAGCACTTATGATAAAGAATTTTACTCCGTTGTACGGGCTTTGAAGATGTGGGAGCACTATTTGATCGGTAAGAGTTTTGTGCTCTATTCTGATCACGAGGCATTGAAGTATTTGAATAGCCAGAAGAGGATCAGTAAGGATATGCATGCACGTTGGTGTCAATTCTTACAAAAATTCCGTTCAGATTACAGCACAAATCAGGTGTGCATAATGTTGTAGCAGATGCATTGAGCAGGAGAGCTGGCTTGCTGATGACACTGCGTCAGGATATTTTTGGGGTTCGAGCAGCTGAAAGACTGTTATGCAGGCGATGATGATTTTGGGCAGATTTGGGAGACGTGTGCTGCTGGCCAACCTGTGCAGGAGTTCTTTATTTTGGATGGTTACCTGATGCGTGGCAATCAGCTTTGCCTTCCTCGAACATCATTACGAGAAAGGTAATTCGTGATTTACACGATGGTGGGCTAGCTGCACATCTGGGTCGTGACAAAACTGTAGCTGCAGTCGGGGAGCGATTTTATTGGCCCCAATTGCGTAGAGATGTCAGCAGGTATGTGCAGAAGTGTTATGTTTGCCAAACTGCTAAGGGACAGTCGAAAAATACGGGTCTGTATATGCCTTGCCTGTTCCTGAAAATATTTGGGAGGATCTGTCTATGGATTTTGTGCTTGGTTTACCACGAACCCAAAGAGGCGTGGATTCTGTTTTTGTTGTGGTTGACAGATTTTCCAAGATGGCGCACTTTATTCCTTGCAGGAAGACTTCTGATGCAATAAGTGTGGCCAGGTTATTCTTTAAGGAAGTGGTTCGTTTGCATGGCGTCCCTAAGTCCATCACTTCGGATAGGGATAGCAAATTTCTGGGGCATTTTTGGCGGACCTTATGGAAGTTGTTTGATTCATCTTTGAACTTCAGTAGCACAGCTCATCCGCAGACCGATGGACAAACTGAGGTGGTCATAGAACTCTGGGTAATTTAATTCGAAGCATTTGTGGTGACAAACCGAAGCAGTGGGATATTGCTTTATCACAGGCAGAGTTTGCTTACAACAATGCAGTTCACCGTTCTATTGGTAAGTCACCTTTTTCAGTCGTTTATACAAAGACGCCTCAGCATACTCTGGATTTGATTCGTTTGCCCAAGCAAGCAGACAAAAGTGTTGCAGCGGATCATATGGCTAAGCAGATTGTGGAGGTACACCAGGAAGTCAAACAGAAGTTGGAAGAGACTAATCAGAAATACAAGGCTGCAGCAGATAAACACAGACGAAAGCAGGTGTTTGCTGAAGGCGACCAAGTCATGGTGTTTCTTCGGAAAGAGCGATTTCCCATTGGTTCTTACAGCAAATTGAAACCAAAGAAGTATGGGCCTTACACTGTCAGCAGGAGATTAACGATAATGCTTATGTTATAGACCTTCCTCAAGCATGGGCATTTCGAACACTTTTAATGTTGCTGATTTATCACCGTTTTATGAGTCCACGGAGCCGATGTATCCAGATTATAATTCTAACTCGAGGACGAGTTTTTCTCAAGTGGAGGAGAATGATGCGGAGAGTATTAGCGATGCGTTTTTGGATCGGTTGGATAGGCAAAAATCCCAGCGGAAGTCGAAGAATTGATGACTTTGGAGCTCAAACAATTTTCTTTATTTTATTTTATTTCAGCAATTTTATCGCTTGGTGGCGTTTTTGTAATTTCGTGGTTTTTTTAGAGACCTAATGGGGCTAGGGTTACACCTGATATAAAAGGTGTTTTTTGATGTTTTAGGGGACAGAATATTTTGATATCAAATTTTGAAGATTGTTATTACGTTTCTGCGACTTTTCGCTTCTCTACGCGTTTTACGCTGCGTCATACTGCTATGTAGTTATCCACCGATGCGATTGGACTAATTAAACTTCTAACAATTGGAAAACTACAGTATAAGGCACAATTATGATAAGGATGAAAATCCGAAGAAACTATTTGTCTGAACTGAAAAAAAAAAAAAGGGGAACTAAATGATATCAACGCAAAAATATTTAGGAATAAATTGGTTCAATTAAAAGATTTACGACTGAATTGAGACCAATACAATAGGTTTAGGACTTTTTTTTAGATACTTTTCTCTATTTTTGGTCGAAACCCCTTTAACCAATCTATATCGAGTTATAAGCAGGCCACCATGCTTTATTTATAAAAACTGCAAATTCCAGTTTTGCACGTGGAAACAATGTCTCACCAAGATGGTCGAAACCGGGATAAAGAGGTTATCTATTTTTCATGAGATCATGAATTCAATTCATATCATGAGCGAACTTTTGAAGGTCTTGTGCTGCGTTGCCTAACTATAACATAGCTCGTGTGGAAAGACTTCCCAACTACTTGCATTTTGATAGGACTACGGCGACAGCTCGCTAATCTCGAACATTCATGATGCAGGCGGTGTAGATTAGTCATGTCTCAAATTGAACTTACCGGAGTGTGTACAAAAACCCTTATATTGACCCCAAAAGGAGATCTCTCGAGAGGAAGTCACCCCTCCCCACTTTTGTTACCAATAAAATAAATTTAATTTCTAATAGCGTCTTAAGAACAATGGAAAATACAGAAACACTGTTGTTAAGAGTGCTCCATTGGCACCGGACAAAATCAATATAAATAACATGAATTCCAATCGGCACAATTTCTTTTGGCCAAAAATTGAAAGGGTTAATATCACGAAAAACCTCAAATTGATACATTTGTGATAAATATATCCTAAACTATTTTTTGACCACCAGAAATCCTAAACTGGTATACCTTTGACAAATTTATCCCAAACTATTACATATGTGACAATTTACCTTCCATTAATCTTCGTTAAATTTTATCATTAAATTGTTGAATTGGATAACACGTAACAATTATCGAATGTACACATTTGAGGTTTGTACCTTCTATTTGTCAAAGACGTATCTATTTGAGATTTTTTGTGGTATTAATTCAATTAAACAGAAACTAATGGAAGGTAAATTTTTCACATGTATACCAGTTTGGGATTTTTGGTTATTGAGATAATTGGTCTGGGATAAATTTATCATAAATGTACCAGTTTAGGATTTTTAATAGTCAAAAAAATAGTTTGAAGTAAATCTGTCACAAGTGCATCGGTTTGACATTTTTTGTGGTCAAAAAAATAATTTGAAATAAATTTGTCATATGTGTATCAGTTTGGTTTTTTGGTTGTATTAATCGAAATTGAAAAGATGACACGTTGTAACAAGGTAGCCTACTACAAATAAAAAAAAATTATATTGTCAAAGCATATATAATGACCTTGATGATGCCTTAAGAAACTCTTTAAAGTCATGATCCTGGTAAATCCATCTGAACAACGGAACGACATAACCTAATGTCCCATTCTTTATCTTACATCTTCCAAAGTATGGCACAAATGAGTACATCATGCCCAAGCATCATGAAAAGATAGGCTGGAAAAGTCAATTATAGGAACAAATTAATAAAAGGGAAAACAAGAAAAGGATCTTCTTGGTCGAGGCGTGCACGCCCACTTCATGAACACATATCAATTTTTTTTTGTTTTTTTTTTTTGGGGGGGGGGGGAGGGGGGGTGTCCGGGGTTGCCGAAACAAATCTATCAATTATCAAACAGATCTTTTCGGAAGAAAAATTATTAAATGAGATTTGACTTAAAAAAAGAATAAAACTATTACAAGTAAATTAGCGTAAATTGTATTCTAAACTCGTTCAGTCCCATCCTTAATTTGAAAAAGAACGTCACATTTTCTTCGTGAAATGATCAGGTTAGGGTGGGCCCGAGCTTGAGCCCGAGAGGACATAAGTAGTATTGGCTCGGGTCACCAAAAACGTACTTCGAGCCAGTGAGCTCATCGAGGGCGCCAAACCGATGAATAGGTCTCTTGTGTTTGCTCTTTTTACCAAAGCTCATAGATATTCGTAATTTTGTGTGTATCTTACATATATCTTTCCACATCTTTGTAACGCCTATAGAAAGGATCCATGTTGCTTGTATTCATCATTTTAGTGAAATACTGAATCCTATAGTATGATCCATCCATGCTATTATAGTTCTAGAGCACATGTCAGGGGTTCAAATTCTTGCAATCCCTCTTAATGTTCTCCCATATGTTCTTCACATTATTTATGCCTGTTTCCTTGTCCCACCGATTATCCCATTAAAGCAGTGTCATACATAACCCATGTTGCAATTCATGCTATTATGGTTTTAGAGCACATGTCAAGGGTTCAAATCCTTGCAATCCCTCTTAATGTTCTCCTATCTGTTCTTCACATTATTTTTGCTCGTTTCCCTATTCCGTCGATTATCCCATTACTGCGGTGTCATCCAAAACCCATGTTGCAATCTATTCCACTGATTATCCCATTAATATGTTGTGATTCACAACCCATATTGCAATCCATGCTATTATAGTTTTAGAGCACATATCAAGGGTTCAAATCCTTGCAATCCCTCTTAATGTTTTCCTATCTGTTATTCACATTATTTTTGCATGTTCCCCTATTCTGCCTATTATCCCATTAATGCGGTGCCATCCACATGTTGCACGTGTAAGCATCGGCTTATACGTGAGGGGCCAATTTAGTGATGTGCTATAAATATATTATTTTCTTGTTTTTTAATAGCTTAATTTTTTAAGAAAAATGGTTTGTCTAACATAATATCAAAAAGTGCATATCCAATATCCAACCAATCTCTCTCAATTTTATCTAGCACGATCTGAGAGATCTCATCTGACTTGGCAAAATCACCCTTGAGCTATATCTCACCACGAACATCTAAAATTTCTTGAATCTCCGACCACCCATAGACCATGCATTGTTCACGTCCGATAACCCTCGACCGCAATCGGAACGTGCCAGCAGCCAAACCCTGTTCACGAGCTAGTTCACATCACATTCCACGACCAATTCATCAAGTCAAGACGATCCAAGCCTTGGCTCCACCCAGCGTGCGTTCCCAGCCGTGAACAACAGGACTGACCACGGCCGAACCGCCCACATGCACCGGTTCACATACGACCGACGAAAGCCAAACCCGTTTCACACACCACCGCTCGGCTTTCTTTATGTGGATGATCAATGCCACGTGTCACTGCTTGAGTGGTTCGATGTTAACACCGCGTCAGCACAAACGTCAGCTCCTTAGTCATTCGTGGAAGAAAAAAATCCATCAAGCACCTAACCTCTGAAATTTCACTAATTGTTAATTAGCATAATTGAAATTACTTTGATATCTTGATACGGTTAGTAATCTTTACACACGCGTTAGCAACCAACGACACTAATAAAATTGATACTTTAAGCAAACGAATTTGTCTCTTCAATTTCATGCCCGTGGAATTGGAGAATCAGCCAATGGAACGTCATTAGTAAATCTAAGCTTCAGAATTCAGACGAGTTCTTACGCAACGAACATCAAGACGAGTTCTTTCCTTGATGCATTTAAAGTTTTAACTACTTAATTGGATTGTTAGTCGCTTCAATCAAGTATCAACAACATTGAGATTAAACTCGAGCAATTCAAATCAACTAAGCCACTTACATTAGGCTAAGGGGCTTTGTGTGAGCAATTTGTGTCAAGTTATATTGATTTCAGATTTTGATTTTTATCTGAACCTGTGAATTGCTAGAACTATTTAAACTTCTCAAAAAGTGAATAGCCTCAACCTGATAACAACAAGTTGTTTCAAAGTAGTCAACTGAGTCAAGGTCGATTTGTTTGGCAAACATTACGTCTATCCTCGGTAAGATGTACCAAAAATCGTCGTTGGGTAACACAAAATTGGAGAGTTTCGAAGGTCTAACGTTGGTGCAAATATTTAGGGGAGTTAAAACTGGAAAACTATCAAGTTAGAACGAAACCAAATATTCACACCTAGTGGGGACAAGATAAAAGAAAAATCAAGCACGAAAAGAGAGAAGGCGCTTCTAGAATTCTCTCTCTTCCCTCTTGTCAGCCAACCACCAAATCGTGATCTGAACAGAACCTGTTAGCTTTGGCCCCATATATTACGACGCCTCTCGTCACTTCTCTGCGTTCGTGGCAAAGCAAGCAGAGAGAGAGAGAGAGAGAGAGAGAGAGAATGGAGTCGCTTGATGAAACTGAAGTAACCCTCAGAGGCCAAGCCCTCGTATGGAAGCACATGTTTGCTTTCGCCGACTCGATGGCGCTGAAATGCGCAGTCGAGCTCCAAATACCCGACATCATCCATTCTTACGGCGGCCGGCCCGTCACCCTAGCCCAAATAGCCTCCCGCATCCCCTGGAACAACCTACCTGGCACGCATCATGAGACTCCTCGTCCGCAAGAACATCTTCTCTGCTCATGGTTGCCAACCCAACGGCAGCCATGAGAGTCACGAGACACTCTACAGCCTCACCCCATCGTCCAGATGGCTACTCCAGGGGCCCAGGTCCGAGCTCAGCCTGGCGCCAATGGTGCTGATGGAAGACCACCCATGGCTGGTGTCCCCGTGGCATTGCCTCGGCGACTGCGTTAGGACCAGTGGGATCGCGTTCGAGATGGCTCACGGCCGCAAGGTTTGGGACTTCGCATCGGAGAATCCCGAGTTCAACCGCTTGTTCAACGATGGGATGGCGTGTACGAGCAGGATCTTGGTCAGGGCCATCGTGGAAGGGTATAAGGAGGGATTCCAGAGCATTGGGTCTTTGGTCGACGTCGGAGGGGGGATTGGCGTGGCCCTGGCTGAGATCATCAAGTCATATCCACATATTCAGGGGATTAATTTCGATCTGCCTCACGTTATTGCGACGGCAACAGCGCATAATGGAGTTACTCATGTTGAAGGGGACATGTTTGATGCTATACTGCATGCTGATGTAGTTTTCATGAAGATGAGTTTTCTTATCAAATAAAGTACGCATGAACCACATTAATCTTAACAAGGGTGGGAATTCCCGAGGAGTTGTAATAATTCTGTTTGGGCCATTCAATAAGGAGGGGAATTTTTTAGACTCATAACGAGATTCGCATAATAAAGAATTTAAATGATATCGATGCACATACAGTGTAAATCATATAATAACTTCTCCAGTTGATGTGTATCTTTTCATTTTGTAAGGAGCATCTTTTGGTTCTATAATTTGCATTTGCCAGACCAAGTAGCATGGGTTTAGTTACGCATGCCTAGGAAAATTATCAAAAGTCTAAACTTAATTCATGTATATCAATTCGGTCTTACTCCTTTTAATTTGACTAGTTTTTTTTTTTGGTCGGAAAATTTGACTAGTTTAGCCTTCAATTTTTTGACAATTTTTTAATTTAGTCATTCTGACTAATTTTGGTCGGAAATCACTGCCGTAAACACCGATCGTCCTACGTGGCATGACCAGTGTTGATGTGGACATTTTTGTAATTTTTTTACTTATTTTTTCTTTATTTTTCTTTTTCTTTTTCCCCCACTAGTTGTTGTACCTCGACTATGGCCGGCGACAAACCGGTGAGGGACGACCTCACTAGATCTATCAAGGGCGACCATCACCCAAGGCCGGCAAGGTTAGCCCCCGCTAGATCCTAGCAAGGGTTGCACAAATCTCACGATTGTCGACCAGCCATAGGTGACAAACGGTCTCCCTGGCCGAGGCTTGAGGATTAGCAAAGGAAGAAGAAAAGAAGAGAAAAATATGTAAAAAGAAAAAAATAATGAAATTTTGTAAAAATTGTTCACTTTAATGCCGGTTATACCACGTAAGATAATCAATGTCTATATCAACAATATCGGGCCAAAATTAACAGAAATGATTAAATTGGAAAAATATTACAATGTTTATAATTAAATTAGCTTAATTATTCGAACCAAAGCCTAATTATTAGAGCGAGCGAAGCAAGCGAGAGAGGAGAGAGTTATGTTTTGTCTTTCTTTTTTGGGAAAGTCGGATTAGTTTTAGCCAATTGCGTTAACTCTCCATAAGCCTAGAAATTACACAATGGACAAACTCATTAAATACAGTTCAAGAAAACCAAGATTCACGGCCCCGGTAATTCTCTTTTTCTTTCTTTTTACAGTGGATCATGCACGACTGGGGCGACGAAGATTGCGTCAAGATATTAAGAAATTGCAGAAAAGCAATCTCGGAAAAGAATGGCAAAGTGATCATAGCAGAGATTGTGCTGAAATCAGAGGGCGGCAGTATGCTCGACGAGATGGGTCTGGTGTTCGATCTGCTCATGATCGCCCATACCTCGGGCGGAAAAGGAGAGGGACGAACTTGAATGGAAGAAGATCTTGGAGGAGGGAGGGTTTCCTCACTACAAAATCATCAAAATCCCTTCCTTCTTGTCCATCATTGAAGCCTATCCATTATAATTTGATCGCGCTAAAATGAAATAAGTCGATTAAATGCGTGTCATCTGATTGATCTATGAATGATTTAGATAAAGAACTAAATTCACTCGAGCTTTTGATCGGAGACAAAGTTTATTGTCTCCCGTTAGTGTATGCGCTCGTTTCTATATGTCAGGTTACTAACCTATGTTGTTTGCGGTCGTCTACAGAAGGCTATTTTTCGTAGTGGCGTGCTTTCTAGCTTTTTCGACATGACGACTTTTTATGGGCGTTAAAGCATTAATAAAATTGATTGCTGAATTGAGAATATCCCCATGAAGACAAAAAGATTTCGAGGTACGTGTGATTCATGGTGGGCCGCGGGAATTCAAGAACGACCTCTCCGGGAAGATCTCATCAAATGCTAGCAGGCGTGAGCCAAAACAGAAAGAAGACGAAAGGAGAGATTCTGGGCACCCAGAAAATTTTCATCTTCATTAAATGCTGCATTTGTCATGGAGCAAATAGTCATAGGGTGCGACGGTTTTTGGATAGTGAAACTTTAGCTATAAATAGAGCCCTCGTAAAGTATTGTAAAAACTCCACAGAAGTTCTCCATTCAGTCTTTATTCGTGCACTCATTCCAAATTTCCAGAGTTCTCATTATTCTTTTGGTTCCAATAAGAGGCTAATGAGTCCAAATGAAATTGTGTTTTTCTTAACTCTCGAACTTTTCATGCACCTGGATAGAAACATACAACTGCATCTTGAAAATACGAGCTTATTTGACATTTGAGGATACGTGTGGTGTAATTTGTCTAAATAGGTTACCAAACTCATCAATAGCAAATGGATCTAAAAGACTTCGGTATATCTATTATCTATATATTTGTTTTTTGAGTCATTTAAACCACATTTATTCGATCAGAAATTTCGTGTCTCCATTTACTCCTCTAACTTTCACAACGTATCTGGTGTAATCTATCTAATGCATAGGAGGGATCTCATGTAATCCATGGCCAGTCTAAAGAAGTCCCGGTGAGTCAGTCCAAAAAAATTTCCACGATGCTTCTATGTGTTTATCATCCATGTATCAATTAATTGGATGATACAAAAGCAAAAAAAAAAATTGAAAATTTGTGGATTTGGAGTCCTATTTTAGAAGTAATGTCAATTCAAAGTACAGCTTACACTTTGGAAAATCGGAAACCTTTGTCATGAGTTCATCTTGATCTCTACCACCACTGTCATGCACATCTCCATCGGAAGAATGCCACTCTTGGCATGTTCGTCTTGCAATGTAGAAATTATTTATTACAATCGACGCAGTGAAAATTCATGATTTAATTGGTCATGATTAAGTCACCACTAGAATATCCTTTTTCCTCCTTTTCACGGTGGATCCTGCACGATGTAGATAATTTTTTGGAGAACTGCATGAAAGCTATATCCGTGACATGTCTTGTACCTGCAATATCTCTTGAATTGACTCACTCAAGATACTAATCGCTTTGATCCGTCCCATATCGAGTCTCATGATTTTATCCTTCAATATATATATATATGTGTGTGTGTGTGAGCACTTTCCTAAGAAGTTACCTATATCAGTAGTGCTCTCTCAAAAGCATGCTTTTTATTTTTTGCTTAAACAAAACTTCCATCCATCCAAACAATCCAAATATTACGTGAAGAAACTAGAGCCTACATTAAGATGATAGCATAAAGAAGACTACACTAACATTATATTTTTTTTTAATCCAGATGAGATCACTAAAAAGAAAATAATATGCAATCCCTACATGATGAAAAGCCCATTTTGCAAGCTCATGAGACAACAACATTACTAGTTCTACTGGCCTACTTCAAACTCCATCTTGTGTTGTTGATAAATAGGACACGAGTTCGAGATGAAATGATGAATACACTAGCTCCGTATGTTTCGCGAAAAATAATTGATTTGAAAAATATTTTCCTAAAAATATTAGCATGTATCGCTTGAAATAATTAGTTAATAAAAAAATATTTTCATTATCAATGACAATTTGTGTCTAAGTTTCAGCGTAAATGGTGAAAGTATTTTTTTAATCCATTTGTCTTAGCGATGTAAGCGATTATTTTCTAGAAAATATTTTTCAAATCATGCATTTTTCTCAAACAAATGGAGCCTAAGGACACAAGCCTTTTAGTTGAAAAGCATCAATAAACATATTGCAATCACTTTCAAAAATCGCTTTGTGGATACCAAGGGACTGAGCAGCTCTGTATGCGAGAGGGAGAAGTACATCAGAAGTGCCAAAAGTTATGTGCAGTACTCACTTTAGTATCAAAAGTTCTAAAACAACCACTTAAGTGCCAAAATCAGAGAAAAATGATCATTTAAGTGTCAAATCAAAGAAATTCTTACCAAACTTATTATGTGGCATTTATAATTAAATTTTGCATGGAAATTTTTCTAAAAATTCGGTCCATGTGAATTTCTAAAATAAAAATTATAAAATAAGCTAAAAAAATTTTCCAAAAAAGGAGGGTTGCAAAGGCAGCTAGCACTTGCATAGCCCTCATCGTCGATGCCCTAACATCACCGACAAGGGTGGGCGATGCCAACAGGGTCATCGAGCCCTAGCTTGGGGCTGGCCATCCCTACCAATGGTGGCCTTAGGCCAAACTTGGGCGAGAGTCCCAGCCCTACAAGCCCTCGTCGCCTGTGCAACCCTCTTTTTTTAAAGCTTAATTTTAACTTAATTTTAAATTTTTTTTATTTTTTAATTTGATTAAATTTGTATTTTGTATTTTTGAAGTTTCTTCTTCTTTTTTTTATTGCTAACAAGACCTCCAGCAAACCATGTCAAATTCAAATACTAATAAAAAAAATGTCATGTTAGATTTTCAACGAAACAGATCGGAGTTGATACTTAAGTGATCGAAACTTTTTATTTTTAAATGAGCGCTATACATAACTTTTGACAATTCTGATGTACTTCTCCCCATGTGAGAAGAAGAGTTACATCTTCAACTTCAATTGACGAGTTCCATCTTCCACATCTTGTCTATTCTTTGACAATTAAAGGTGCACTTTTTTTTTGGGAAACTCCGTGAAAATGGAAAATAATTTCTAAGAAATCATTTTTTGAATAAAATGATCCTTTTTTCTTTGTTTGGTGATATGCAACCAAAAATATTTTCTGGTGTTGGATCTAATTTAAAAAATGATTTCAATCTCATGACTTTATCTGAAGCGAAAAAAACATTTTTGCATTTTTAATGATTTTTTTATTTTTATTTTATTTTTATTTTTTTATTTTCTAATAAGAAAAGATAAAACATAAACTATTTTTATTTTTATTTTTAAAAACACATATATAAAATGAAAATAAACATAATTAAAAAGAAACGAAATGTGAATGAGTGGAGGAAGAAAAGATGAGGGAAAATATTTTCCTCTTCTCAAAAAGATAAAACCACTTTCCCCACTTTTAAATGTGTTTTTTTTCCCATGAGTGGAAATATTTTCCTTAACTCATTTATTTTCCATAAACCAAACACGAAAAATTCGAAATTTTTTTGCTTGGAGTTATTTTCTGCAAAAAAAAAATGCATCCTTAATTGCATTTTTTAAAAAGTTTTAAGACTCAATAACGGAGCCTTAATTACACTTTAAAATAATTTTAATACTCAATTACATTTTTATTACAAGTTTTAGGACTCTTAGTTTATTTATGCCAAAAAACTTTGCATGTTTACAACGAGGTTTACTAGATATTTTATGCTTACCTGATCACAGGTTGCTTAATATATTTAAAGATGTTACATGTGCACAACGAGACTGGCTAAATTACATGTTTACATCTAAGAAAGGACATGTTGCTCAATATTAGAGTTGTCAAATTGATGGGTATAATTCGACCCATATTGACCTATTTAACCCGTTTTGATTCATATCCATGCAATACAAATTGATTCATATCCAACTCAATCCATATTGCTAAAACACTTCAATATTAAATCTAGTTTAGAAAAAAATTATTTCTTATAAATTTTTAAAAATTGTATTCCTAATAATTGTGGACAATTTTAATAATCTTTAAAAAAATTGTAATTTTTTTATTTTACTTTTCTTTTTTCTTTCTTTTCTTTTTTTTCCCCTTCTATGTCCGGTGAGGGTTGCCGGCCGATTGGTGACCGGCAGCGGTCGGCGACCCTTGCCGGATTTTGTCGAAGAAAAAGAAAAGAAAGAAAAAATAAAAAATAAAAGAATTAAAAAATAACTTGTTTATGACTCACTCAAACTTAATAAATAACTAATCCATTTATGACTCATTTAAAATCCATTTAAGACTCAATAAATTATTAACACTCCAATTTATGACCCATTTAAGCCTATTTTTAGAACTTAGGCAACCCTTTTGATCCACATCAATAAATATATGATAAAATATAGATTCTAGACCCATTTTGCTGTTGGAGTTGGTGAATACTTCGACGACCCTTGTTTTTCACATCGGGTATGCCCATATGAGCTTAGGAAAATCGAAGTATAAACCGACGAAATAGGATCCTTGCGCATGGAATGCGGGGGTTCGAGGGCAGCGCCCCTGACACGGGGGTCCCACTGCCCGATCAGCAGGCGGGGGTCTCACTGCCTGTACCTTTTATTCGTAGCATTAGTAAGAATTAAGAAAAGGAAAACGCATATATTTCTTCATATGAAATCAAAGAAAAACTACTTTACATAACGAAAATATTAATGTTTAAATATACATTTTCAAAGGTGCTTGTTACAGTATTTTTCATATAGAAACTACTAACCTGATAGTACTGTTAGTTATTTCTGACCACACTATCTCCCAATCAATGAGTACTATATGTAAAACATGCAGTGATAGTATGTGGGTCTACAGTTGAGATTGTATCATATCTGATAGTACTGTCATGGAAAGCATTTCCCTTTTCAGATCTCATTTCATAAAAAACAACAAACCAGCAGAGGAGTACAGCTAGATTTAGTAATCTAATAATGCATGTCAACAATAATGTTTAATGCATGCAATGTAACTCGTCGACGAAGCCCTCAAAATTTAATTTGTCGCCATGCCCATTCAGTGCGTTAGTTACATGTGACGAAGGCTGATTCTGGTACTTGTATAGGGACATGTGCGTTAGTTACATCCTTCACAGTATTGTCAGAGAAAGCATTTCCTTTTTTTTTTTTTGGTAAAGAAAGCATTTCCTTTTTCATATCTCATTTTATTAAAAAAAAAACAAAAACAACAAACCGGCAGAGGAGTACAGCTAAATCTAGTAATCTGATAATGCATGTCAACAACAATGTTTAATGCATGCAATGTAACTCGTCGGCGAAGCCCTCAAAATTTAATTTGTCGCCACACCCATTCGGTGCGTTAGCTACATGTGACGGAGGCTGATTCTGATCCTTGTACAGGGACAGGACATCTTCATCAATTATTGGCCTGGCTATAAGTATGATGGATCTGAAGCCCTCTTCCTACCGCACACAGAGTCCCAAACGGGAGAGAGAGAGAGAGAGAGAGAGAGAGAGAGAGAGAGAATGGGTGTGTGGATCCGCTCGATGATACGTTGAGTGCCAAGCCGAAGTGTGGAAGCACATGTTTGCGGTGGCGGACTCGATGGCGCTGAAATGCGCGGTGGGACTCCGGATACCCGACATCATCCACTCTCAGGGCGGTAGGCCCATCACCTTGGCCCAAATAGCCTCCCGCATCCCCTCTCCATCTGCTGAAACCGCCTACCTTGCTTGCATCATGAGGCTCCTGGTTCGCAAGAACATCTTCTCCGCGCACCGCGACAGCGGAGAGACGCTCTACGGCCTCACCCCGTCATCAAGATGGCTCTTGCAGGAGGCCGGCCACCTCAGCCTTGCGCCGATGGTGCTGCTGCAGGGCCACCCAGCAGCGGTGTCTGCGTGGCACTACCTCGAAGTTAATCCCCTTGATGTGCGGGTACGACCTCACTATCTCGGCTACGGCGACGCCTGTCCCGCCTCCAACGTCCGCCAGTGATCCCACGCGCTTGAACCCGTCCTTGCACGCATCCACGACGGCCTTCATCATGAACTTGTTCGTGCACGCCATGGCGTCATTGAATATGCGGTTGTACTCGGGGTCCTCCAACTGCAAGCCCCATAGATCGCAGCCATTAATAGCCTCTCGCATCCCCTCTCCATCTCCTGAAATCGCCTACCTTGCCCGCATCGTCAGGCTCCTGGTTCGCAAGAACATCTTCTCTGTGCTCTGCGACGGCGGAGAGACGCTCTACGGCCTCACCCCGTCGTCAAGATGGCTCTTGCAGGAGGCCGGCCACCTCAGCCTTGCGCCGATGGTGCCGCTGCAGGGCCACCCAGCAGCGGTGTCTGCGTGGCACTACCTCGATGACTGCGTGAAGGCCGTGGGATCACCCGGGTTCAAGAGGGCTAATGGCTGCGATCTATGGGGCTTGCAGTTGGAGGACCCCGAGTACAACCGCATATTCAATGAAGCCATGGCGTGCCCGAACAAGTTCATGGTGAAGGCCGTCGTGGATGTGTGCAAAGATGGGTTCGAGCGCGTGGGATCGTTGGTGGACGTCGGAGGCGGGACAGGCATCGCCGTAGCCGAGACAGTGAGGTCGTACCCGCACATCAAGTGGATTAACTTCGACCGGCCTCACATTGTTGCTGACGCGCTGGTGCACAGCGGGGTCTCTCATGTCGGGGGAGGCACGTTCGAGGCCATTCCCACTGCTGATGCTGTTTTCATGAAGGTAAGCGTTCACATGCATGTCCTTGTGATCCACCACTGCTTGATGGTAGCCGATGGCTCGTTAGTGAAAAATCTTAATTTCACTCGATGCATGCGAGCCTCAACTTACGTGTAACGTCACACGAGGAGGGACTTAGCCAGATGGGATCCAATCATGGGAGACTCACTTGATCTAATAGTAAATCTGATCGGCGTTCACATAAGTCCACTGTACCCAAAACTTGGCTCTTCTGATAGATAAGTTATATCTGAATTTCTATTCGAGCTTATCCTAATCGAAATATGTCGTCGGACACATTATAAAGTTTTATCCAGATATCTTATTCGCGCGACCAAGCATGCCCCAATTATAACATGACTAACTTATCCATTTACCGTGACTTCTAATATCATATCCTTACCTTATGTGAATCTCTCGTTTTTCACATATAGGTTTTTATTCAAGGCCAAACTCTTGAAACCTCTCCAACTGATTGACATGTAAAATATGTATCATGTCCTTATAATATTTAAAGATTTAAAAATGATTCCTCATTTGTAGGAGAAGCTACGAGTATAAGTAGTGGGCAAAAATAAAGCTTTTTTCTTTAGCTGCAATGTCAAAAACATAATAGTTCGAGAAAAAGTTCAATATCCCAATGGGCGAACGCGGATCCCCGTCACACAACCACGCATGTGCGCACAAATCTTTATTACATCCTCATATTTGATAGGAGAATATAATTGCGTCATATACATAAATATAATTTACAAAATGAGTCGAGAAGAAATACTTTTATAAGCATAAGACGATTTCAAATGAATCCTAAAACATATTTACACCGTTAAGAATTGGAAATTGGAAACTTTCGTCATTGGTTGATCTTGATCTCTACCAGTAACATCAAAGACATCTCCATCAAAATAATGTCACTTTCGCCTATGTCTATTCATGACTATTATATTTAGCTACTTTTCACCTTCTAATGTACAAATTGTTATGATAGTTGCCGCAGTGAACAATCATGATTAAATTAGCAACAATTAATTCAAGATTAAAATTTACTTTTTTCCTATTTTTACGGTGGATCTTGCACGATTGGAACAATGAAGATTGTGTGAAGATTCTGAAGAATTGTGAGAAAGCCATACTAAGAAAGAATGGCAAGGTGATCATAGCCGAAGTTGTGTTGCAACCGGAGGGCAATGGCCTATTCGATGGACGGGACTAGTGTTGGATCTCCTCATGATCGTGCAAACCGGAGGCAAAGAGAGGAGCAAACCGGAATGGAAGAAGATTTTAAAGGAAGGAGGCTTCCCTCGCCACAACATCATCCGAATCCTGTCCTTGTGGTCCATCATTGAAGCCTTCCCACTATAATTGTGGTTTGTTCTAAGCTTGTTTAAGTAGTTAAGATCTCAATTTGGACATAGAGGATTCTATGTCCACATCACAGCATCTTCCAATAATATTAGCCTAGGGAGTTATTCCCACCACCTTATGATGGAGCCTTACCCGATACATGTGGAAGAAATGACTTGCATGTATTCATGGGACTAATGAACCTTGAGTTTGGTGAGAATGAGAATAAGATACTCCTTTGCAGTCAAAACCAAAAAGTAAAGGAAAAACACCAATGCGAATGGAAAGACCGTGTTTCTCTGTTGCCAAACTTCTGATCGGTGTTTACAAATATAAACGGAATCGGCATTATTTTTTAGTTCCATTCGAGAAGACATAACAACTCAGCACCGATCGGACAGATGGAAAGCCCAAAAGCTTGGAGAAATGAAAATTAATGTAGATAAGGTTTTCACATCACTGGAGAATTAACAAGGTTGGGCTTTCATCATTAAAGATCAGGAAGCAAATATAATAGGAGGCAAAATCACAAAGCTTTCATGTGATTTTGCTCTACATGCCAAAATCCTAGCAATGCAAAAGCTCTCAGTATCATGTCCTCCAGAGGAGAGAAGAAAATCTTGGAAAATAGAAAATGAAATGACTTCCAAGGGGTAAATAGGTCAAAGAACTAATTGGATATTCAAGATGTCGTGCAGATTAGCTTCATTTACCAAAATGGCCATCTAAACCTCGCTTTGGTGTTTTCGAGAAGCTAATTTGGTAGCCAATTAGATTACGATTCTACCACCACCCTCTTCTAGGGTTTTTCCTTCTCCCTCTATCTCCCCTTCCCTCTCCCCGTTCTCTTTTCCTCTCTATATCCTTGCCCATCTCTCTATCTTTTATTTTTTAAGAACTTTGAAGACTTCTTCTCTATTTCGTGGACAGCTTTTGAGCGCTCCACAAATCTCCAAAGCTCCTCTCTCATTGTGTGCAATAATGAGTTTATCTAAAAGTGTTTAGATCAATTGTTACTGTTTTGTAGCTTTTCTCTCTCGATTTAGAGTTAGAATCTAAATTTGAAAATTGTTTTTATCTCGATTCTACATAGAGATCTGGGGTTTAAAAGCTGTTATTTGTGCTTTTTCAACATATTATTATTGTTATCTCTATACGTTGATGGGTACTAAGAACGCTGAAATGGGCGCGCACCTTCCTTTTGGCAAAATCGTTACTACAGATAAAAGATTTTGGCATGTATTCATCACCGATGAAGATGCGGAATTTAGTGATCAGCCCGATTATGTTATGATGTTATAACCTCTAACCCTAAGTCTAAGCCTACACACACACACACACACACACACACACCACACACACACCACACACACACACACACACACACACACACACACACACACACACACACACACACACACACACACACACAACACACACACACACACACAGCCTTCTTATTCTCTTAATTTTTCTATTTTTTTTATAGCTGTATTCTCTTATCAAGCATAATATCTGTAATCGATCTTCGCATGGGCATGGTACATGATGTAAACCCACCCTGTTGTCCATCATTGCAAGCTTGCCCATTGTGATAAGCGTATTTTATGTCTTGAGCATTACATTGGTGTCGTCTACATAAATGACTCTAAATTCAAATTCACTCAAACCTCTACAAATAGACCTATTAAAATAGTTCATGGATTTGATCGGACCCAGATTCTTTTTCTGAACAAACGAATCTAACGACGTGAACATGGTGCTGTAGTCAGGCTTATTTTATTGGTTATACTAGTGATTGGGCGATCACTACTCTGAGGCTTGATGATATTATACTCTTCTTTGAGCATATGTATAGTGATTGTGGTCCGTGCAATGGATGATAAGTCAAAAATACGATAACTATAATTCGCATAGTCTTGAAATACCATCGAAATTTGATGCGTTGGTTCGTTTGACATAACTGACTATGGATATGGAATTGTTACGGGATTGATATTTGTGGATCTCCTAGGCACTGAATACGTTGTTATCTGTGTATGATGGTTTTAGTTACTCGATTTTCATTTAAAAGGCCCTCTGGACGCGATGATATGAGGTTCGCTCAAGGAAGCAAACGCATGACGTATGAAGTGACTAGTATGGATCTGAGGATTGCTTCTTAAAAGTCTTACGCAACACTTAATATTGGATCGACCCCCCCTCCCAGGCCACAGTTTGATATATGATTTTGATTCTGAATTGACAAGATCAATAAAAAGTGTACTAGATCAATCCTGGTATGTGTGCATCTTTGATGTGTGATGGCCCTCGACCCAGTGATATTCGACAGCAGACTTGTACTTAGTTGAAGGGAAGAAACTTGATGTCTGTGAGAGCTAGATAAAATATGATGCGTAGTTTGACGACGTTAATCATGCATTGCACGATTTGTTGCATTAAAAACATGTGAAGATTTTTCCGCACATGCGCATGACAGAGCATATCATGTTTTTCGATTGATAAAACCGTTAACTCAGTATGATGAGTGATACGGGGACACTAAATATGTTCGGCAACTTGGGTATGGGGACCTTGTTAAGTAGGACTCCTTCATAAATATGTCGCTTGGGATAAACCATGTGAAGGCTGTGTGGAATTCCCCTCGGTATTGACCAGATTGATGAGGGCAGAGTGTGACGCCCGCGTGGCAAGAGAGGCCTTGATAAAGACGCTGCCTCTCGGTAACCGCACGCGACTAAGATAGCACATGGTGTAGCAATAAACACCTCAAGTCCTACATTGAAAAAAGGTGTGGTTATAAGCGATTTTCACTAAATTTAACTAGCAGCGCCCCCTTGCAACAAGGGCATTGCTTTAAAAATTTTAATTTACGATAGTCCCGCAGAACACGGGTAACACTGCAGCGGCATTTCAGCCCACTTGATTGAATCAGTGGACAACCCCACCCCCGCACGGCTCATGAAGGACGCCACACAGCATGAGAACATGCCAATGACTGCCCTATGGGATGTCCGTCTCTGTTTATGCCTTTTCACATCTGTCGTGATCGAAAGAGCGCCCATGCTAGTGTGATCAAGATAGCCTCGCTCGCACTTGAAACGAAATGAGACACCCACACGAGCACTCAGCCCCCACTCCCCTGCACCTAGTAATGCAATAGCATCATGGACTGGGCGTGTGCCCCCCCCCAATCCTTGTGATTTCTGGTTAACAATCGTAACCCATACGACTCCCTAATCTCAGACATTGCATTTGAAATCGCACGTCGTCCGCATTATGAAAAAAGTGTCTTTGTTACTTCCACGCCTGAGTGGGACGGACAATTCTAACCTTGATTATATTATGATGGACATTCGTGTCCTGCCCTCCTCTCGCGATGGACGCCACGGACGAATTGGGCAATAATGAGAAATGAGCTTGAGATATTCGTAGGCCGTAATCAATGGAAATTAAAATCGGCCTATAGTGATATTGGCCAAATAAATCACTCCCTATGAGACTTCAAGGTCTCGCCATGATGGCCTAGTTAATTGTTTAAAGACTCCGCAAATGTGAGTCCTGCATGCTTGAAAAAAAACTCCTTGTCGTTCTTAGTAAGACGACGCGCACCCGTTAACTAACAAGCATAGTAGCACAACCTCGTATTCTAGATGAGATGATTGACTATAAAGAAATCTAAGGCTTGCTAAGAAAAGGACCAAGGACACAGAATTTCTGAGAAACGAAAGTTCATTAAGAATGGGCGATTGTGCCAAGTCCTGATTTTTTGACACATGGATTAATAAGTGGAATAGTACATGTCAGGTTTCAGTTTATGGCATTTGATTTGGGATAATCATTGACGTGGTGGAATATCTAATAGTATGAGCAGCATACGCCAGGCAATGACGTCGTATCAGCATTGGACCACTTATGCTTCCCACGCTGGTAATCGTACGCCGTGAAAGCGGTCCAAACAGCCAAGGTGTTCATAGTGTTCGAGTTCCCTTGTGAACACCACCCGTAAACTCATGACCTACCCACTCCTATAAAACCCCCTTCCCTTCCTCTTCCTCCCCTCCATTTCTTTCCCCGCACTCTGCCTTGGGACCTAACACTCCCTCCATCCACCTCTCTTTCTCTCTTTCTGCTCTCCTTGCGCGAGTCCCCCCCACCCCACCCCCCGGCAATCTCTTGGCTCGACAGCCAAACCTCGAGCTC
>JAGVVM010006538.1:0-24614 GCA_019149425.1 Psidium friedrichsthalianum
TTCCGAAAAAGCCTTGACTAATAGGCTAAACAGTTGAACAAACGTGGAGTATTTATTGTTTAGCTCGCTAAGTTCTACCCTATTTTTGCCTAACACCTGCAACGAATGCAATCTCTCATGGAGCAACAACTCTTGATCCTAAGTGTTGAAGGAGTTCACGTTTGAAAGCACCCATTTTCTATATAATACTACTATTATAATGTCCACCCACGCAACAAGATAAGGGTTACTCGTTTGGATCGGCACCGAACAACTTTCATATCCAAAAAATAAAATAAATAAAATAAATGCTTAAGGAATAAAATAAGAAAATGAACCGATTGGAGCAGATCTGAGGCGGCTGAAAGTGGGAGGAAAGAAACTGTTAAACAAGAAAAAAAAAAAAGGAAAGAAAGGGGCGATATCCAAGGAAAATGAGGTGGCAGAACGGGGGTTAGGTGGAATGCTGTGACAGTCTGAAAATTCGACCAAATTGTCGGGGATTCTAATGAATGGAAACACTTCATTAGTACACTCTAGTCGATGATCACTCAGGATTAGCTACCCTGAGATGACCAACCGAAGGGGAAAGGCTAATCTGGGAATTTTCTCAATCAGGCGCCCGTTGGTCTGATACAGAGACCTAGTCGGTATTTAATGAAATTAACCACAAAAATGAAATCCGACATTGGACAATCGAATTAGTAAGATAAACGCAATGAAGAAATGGATTCAGTTTCAGAAACGTCGCCTGAAGGGCACCACCGGTGCACGTCGAGAAGCAAGACGTGAATGGAAAATTACCTAAATGCCCCCATAAATGCTCATCCTTAGAATGAGATCAGTTAGGATTATTTGAGAGCGAATACGATAGACTGAATCCAAACCCAGTCCGAAATTCGTTCGCGCTAGGGACCCGATCGGTGCATTTGGCACGCAAATCGAGGCAAGTCAAATCAGATGTCACATCAATCGGGTGTCACATCAATCAATCAAGGGTCTTGTCAATCAAATCAATCGCGTCTGGCACAATTTCCAATGAAATCAATCAATCAATCAAGTCTTGTCAAGTCACATCATGTCATAAACCTAACCCACTATAACCTTATTTTTTTCCCTATCTTATTTGGTTATAATCTCCCTCACCTCTCTCCTCCTCTCATATGTTCGGCCGACCACATTCTCTCTCCTCCCTCTCCTCTTCATTTTGCTTCCCCTCTTCTCTCGCCCGACGTCCGCGAACCGTGAGCCCGCCGTCCGCCGCCCAATCCCGTCGCCACGCGCCGTCACCATCTCAACGTCCTACGGTGAGCTTCCTTGGCCTCTTCTTCCTTCGTTTGTGGCCCATAGAAATCACGACCGGACCTCATCCTCTCTTCCTCTCTCTCGGTTCGTGCAGTCGTCCGCCCGTCCGCCGCGAACCCCCCCGTCGCCGTCGTCTCGCGCCGTCGCGGCCACTCCACCACCGCCACCCTCACGTTAGTAAGTTCCCTTGGCCCTTGTCCTTGCTAGTTTCGTGGCCCTTGTGAGTCACCATGAACCCCCGACCACCTCACCGTCGCTCTCTCTCTCTCGGTTAGCTCACGTCCGCCGTCCTCACGGCCGGCCGTCCGCCCATTTCCGTCGTCGCCGCCACCAACCAGCCCATCCACGGTAAGCATATCCTCTAATCCTACTCTAGGCTTGATGTATGCTTGTGGGATGGTGGCATTAAAGGTTATGATGGTGATTAGTGGTAGAAAAAAGGATGATTGTAGTTATAAACTTAGGCCAATTGAGAACTAAGCTAATGGGCCGAACGTACGGGCTGGTAATGCATGGAATTGGCGCCTTGAAATGCTAGTTGTGGGCTACAGGAAGGGTTGAGGCGTGGATGATGATGGGCCGAAGGGTGTTGATGGGCTTGGAGGCAAATTTTAGCCTAATTGGGCCTGTTGCATCAAGTGTGGCGTAAAGTAAGTTAGTGGGCCTTAGCATACACGAAAATTTAATGAAATTGGGCCTCATTAAAGTATTGAAAATAAATCTAAGGGCCAAAAGTGTACATGGGCCTAGGACTTGAATTGGGCCCAAATTCAATAGGCAATAATGGGCCCTTTTAGCTTACCTTTAATTATGGCTTGGGCCCTACACGAAAATTATAAAAATAATGGGCCTTGAATTATTTAATTACTTACAATAAATCATGGGCTTATGAATAGTTGATGGGCCTTGGACCCATTGGGCCCAACTCAATTAAATGGGCCCAACTTGGCTTAATGGGCTTAAACATATCTTGATGGGCCTGACTGACACTAGTGGCCTTATACCCTGATGGACTTAACTTAGCGATGGGCCAGTTTCTACGAGGAGAGTAGTAGGGCCATAATTATGTGAGGTACCCAAATTAAACCCAGTGGATCGTGAACTTTTGCGCAGGGTACTAGGTTCTACTTGTATAATACCGATGAGTATGGGTTGTTGACTGATCGTCAAATTGTTATGATGGTATGCCTCATTACTTGTAAGATCTATACAAATTGCCTGCTCTGTGATCGATGCATTGTGAAACCGTCTGCGCATCATGTACTGTGAGCATGGCATGAGTCACCTGGAGGTGTGACATGTTGGATGAGCCCTGAGGCGTCGTTACGCGGGGAAATGGAGGGATAAAGGGTGGCCAACGTAAGGCGTAACGAACGCAGTTATGGCATTGCCAAGTGGCACTGTTGATGGCCCTGATGGCATTGGAGCGATAAGCGAGCAGGGATCCATTGGGATCACTTGTGACGAAATTGAATCATGCTCTGTCTTGACACATGTGTCCTACTGTCTTGACTGTTGATTGGCCCGTTCATATTTATATGCATGATGTATATACTTGCGCAGTCTGGTTCTTCCTGTTTTGGGGGTTGGTACTGCTATCGAGATAGGGAGTATGCCCGAATTAGCTGACCAGAAACCTTAGTCCATTGGATAGGACTGACCCCACTTGTATACCCTATCCTACGCTAGTTAGTGGTGAGCTTGCTGAGTCTCCGACTCACTGGCGGTGGTTGCCTTATTTTCAGATCCAAGTCGCCAGTGATGGCCGAGCCCCCTGTACTTTTGGACCGCCCGTGCAGATTGAGACCTGAGATTACCAGCATGTAGACGAGGACGCTCCTCTGGGAGCGACGACTGACTACCATCTGGGTAGATCAGGGTAACCCTCATTTTGTACCCCATAGGTTCGAAGCCTGGATGAGAGAGGGCATGTTCGGTTTTGAGGGACCTCATCGCGACGCCCCTGTACCTATGGAGGAGGACCCTGGATTCTCCACTCAGCTGCTTATGGAGGAGAGGTGGTGGACCCGGACTCCGTTGGCAGAGCTTCCATCCCCAGGCCGCATGGAGGTCGATGGCCACGAGGAGGGCGAGGATATGGAGTCAGACCCAGGGAGGAGGACGACCCTTGGGCAGACTACGACCCTGAGAGGGGAGCCGCAGGAGTGACTGCATACCCGACGTCGAGTTAGGTCGTCAGAGCTTAGGTCTTTTGATCATAGTGTGTATTTCCTTTTGGGGTCTGTACCTAACGCTGGTTTATATATATGATATGGTGTTTTGTATGGTGTGTTTTTACTTCTTTTGTGTACTACCCCATTTTCATGTGTATGTGTGTATGGATAGAAGGCACGCTTCGCAGGTTACAGGTTTTGTCGTTTTGGCGTTGGCGTCGTCTGGCGCGACGAGCGTCCTGGATCGTCGCTTGATTCGTAGGCCAGGCGCACGCAGAGGTGTTGGCATGAGACGAGGGATGTCGCGAGCCCGTATGGTTCGGGCGTGACAAATGCTATGCATGGTACAGCTAAGAAGGAGAGGGAAGAACCTGAGGATATTTGGCGAGGATTACACCTCACCTTAGAAAGTAATGATGGGAGTTATGGGAAATGGAGACAGTGGTTATCCTTCGAGGGTACTTTGTAGAGTCAGTAAAAAGGCAAAAAAAAAAAAGGTAAAGAAGAAAGAGTGGTGAGGACGCTGGGGGGAAGCTCCGACTCAGTCAACCATTGACCTCTCCGCCATCAAGAACTTCGCCCGAAGCCAACTGCAACATCTACGATAATAGATAGGCGAGTAAACTTGTCCCTCACCCTTGTTCGCTCCATGGTACTGTTGCGACCTTTGTGGCTTAGTTGTCGTCTATTTTGTAAATCCCTAATCGTGATTTAAGCCGAGCTGGTCTTGAAAGGAATCGAGAGACTGGGCGGCGAAATGGAGATGAAACTAGATCGAAGTATGGTGGGCACTTGGCCGTCAGAAGGGTGGATTCGCGAACAAAAAAGAAATCTAATCCATAAAACTCTCCTAGGGGATTATTGTCATTGCTTGCATGGTTAGTTTATGGTGAATATAATAATGGAGGACTCAACTATTGTTCAGGACCTAAATGACCAGTTTGCGATGCTTTTCGTTCTCTTTGAAGTAGATGCGTGAAGGCTGTGGGTTCTAAACAATTAACTTAGACATGAGATGAGGCCCATAAATTGTATGACTAAATATGTAAACCAGCAATATACAGATCGGCTTAGAAGTAGCGAGACTGAGGTTCTGTTGTGGTGTTTAGACTTAATGTGGTGCCCGAATATTCCCTGCGAGGGCTTTGTTGGGGGGGGCGAACGGGTTCGATATAGACATTGCCGTTTGGAGTGCTTTCCCTAGCGTGAAGTTGCTATCCTGTAGAAAGTTAGCTTGAACCAGTCATAACTTCATAGTTGTACGTAGTGGATTCCTAATAAGTTAAACCTGGAGGTTTTAAAAATAGGAACGCAAAGAATAGAAAAAACTACGACTGACAATTCCGCGCTGAGCATATTGTTGAAATCGGTCCACGTAGCTCAAGTATTTTTCGGCATCGAAATATTTATATTTCCTGTATGACATGCACGTTTGCATTGTAAAAAAAAAAAAAGTGTTGCTTACCTTGTGTGAGGACAATGGAGGCCACAGAAGAGATGTGAAACTTCCCGAGGGAGACGGGATGCCTTGGTCGTTGAGCGCCAAGTGGACGCGTAATATATAACGCGAAGCCTCGGAGTTGAGGAAACTTGTGGTGGAAGTTACCACGAGGGTCGGCGATAAGCCGGACAATGATATTGACATTACGAGTCGGTAAATGGGACTCGAGCGCGGACATCGGAGGCGGGGACAAATGGTGATTAAGTTCCTGGAGTGCATGCTCCATGCATGTCCATATCATAACATGCGCATCATGTTTGAATACGTCGAATATATGCATCGATAATTTTGTGGTAATTGGTTGATTATTGTCGTGAACTTGATAATACGGTGGATCGAACGAGCGTTAGAGCGATCGAATTTACTCGCTTAGCTACTAACACTTGTGGTAATTTTTATTTTAGATTAACAGGATGGGCTCAATCCCGATTCCCCCTGGTTGCTGCTACGGTCTTCCCATCTCCCTTGAAATCGAAACCCAGGATTTCGCCCTCCCCAACGTGCCAGGCATTGTTTTCACACGAGTTCTATCGACCCTAACAGTCGATGCAGCGATGGGCATGGCCAATGTGCAGTATAAAGTTTGTGGCAATTTTTGTTAACGTTGATGGGGAAAGAGGGGGCCCGATCCCCTAGAGTTCTTCGGTGGAGATGAAGATGGAGGCAATGGAGGTGGGGATGGCAATGGACCGAACGAAGGAGTTGCAGGCGGAGGTTCGACTACAGCAGCAACCTAGGCGGGATCGGTTGAGCCATGAAGTTCTTTTTTTGAAAGTTCGCATGTAGGAAATCAGTGCGGCATTTTGGGACCAGGACTCGGGTAAGAGAGACAAAGGAGATGTACATAGTTGGGCGGAGGTCTAGTAGCGTTATCACTGGGTTAGGCTCGATGTTAGTCCCCAGTGTTAGTTTCTCGGTGTTCCTACCCAAGCTATCCAATGTAAATAAATAATAATATAATGGAAAGCCGTCTTTTGCAGTTCGCACGTACGACTGCCGAAACCAAAGTGTCTATTTAGATTTTCTTGTAATATAAATATATATATATATGTATTTTCGTTGCATGACAACGGTAGTCCATAGTAAGTGAAATCGTTAAATGTCATTTTGCATGTGGCTATCCTGTTAAAGGATAAAGTGATTGTCTCGTTAGGATGTCAGGGGTGTGAGATAGCTTTGGGTGATAAGAAGGAATCGATTGATCTAGTTGTCTTGCCCATGTTTGATTTTGATGTGATAGTATGAATGGATTGGTTGGTTAAGCATGAAGCTGTGATTGATTGTAGTAGCAGGGTGATTCAACTTAATCCAGTAGGTCGCCCTAGATTTGAGTTTTCAAGAAACTAAGGAAGAACCTTGATCCCTTGGATTTCATCGTTGGAGGCGACTAGGCTGATGGATGAAGGAGGTCAAGGATTCCTGGCGTCTGTAGTTGATTCATCAGCTCATGAAGTAAGGCTAGAGGATGTGCTAGTGGTGCGAGATTTTTCGGATGTCTTCCCTCAGGATTTGCCTGGTTTACCACTAGAAAGAGAAGTGAAGTTCGTAATCGAGTTAGCCCTTAGGACGAAGCCGATATCAAAAGTGCCTTATAGAATGGCCTTGTTAGAATTGAAGGAATTGAAGTTGTAGATGCAGGAGTTGCTGGATAAAGGATTTATCCACTCCAGTGCTTCGCCATAGGGAGCCCTAGTGTTATTAGTAAGAAAGAAGGACGGATCTCTACGGTTGTGTATCGACTATAGGCAGTTCAATTAGGTGATAATTAAGAACAAGTATCCTCTGCCAAAGATAGACAGCCTATTTGATCAGCTACAAGGAGCATCGGTGTTTTCTAAGATAGACCTAAGGATAAGCTATCATCAGTTGAGAATCAAGAAGGAGGATATATCGAAGATGGCATTTAGGACGAGATATGGGCACTACGAGTTTATAATTATGCCATTTGGATTGACAAATGCCCTAACCGCTTTCATGGACATGATGAACCGAGTGTTTAAGGAGTTTTCTGGATCAGCTCGTGATAGTGTTCATCGATGACATCCTGGTGTACTCAAAAAGCTTTGAGGACCATGAGCAACACTTGGCAATCATTTTACGAATCTTAAGAGAGCACTAGCTGTATGTCAAATTCAGTGAGTTTCGCTTAACCGAGTGTCGTTCTTTGGACATATCATTTCTAGTGAAGGGATATTTGTAGATCCGTCAAAGATTGAAGCAATAGAAAAATGGTCAAGATCAACGATGGTAACATAAGTGTAAAGTTTTCTAGGATTGGCTAGATATTATAGGCGCTTTGTGGAAAGGTTCTTCGCAATAGCTGCTCCTATGACATGCCTACTAAAGAAGGAGGTAATGTTTGAATGGTCAGATAAGTGCAAAGAGAGTTTCCAGGAACTTAAGGATAGGCTAACAACTGTGCCTGTGTTGACAATCCCATCAGGACCTAAAGGATTCAAGATCTATAGTGATGCGTTGTTGAGAGGACTTGGGTGTGTCTTGATGCAACATGGACAAGTTGTAGGGTATACATCTTGATAGTTGAGACCACATAAGATGAATTACCCGACACATGATTTAGAGTTGGTAGTAATAGTGTTCGCACTTAAGATCTAGAGACATTACCTGGTTGGAGAGGAGTTTCAGATTTACACAGATCACCAGAGCCTAGTATCTGTTCTCTCAAAAGGAGTTAAACATGAGATAGCGTCGTTGGATAGAATTGCTTAAGGACTACGACTGTGATATCCTATACCACCCCGGAAAGGCGATCAAGGCAGCGGATGCTCTTAGTCCGAAGTCGAGCATTGCACACTTGATGGTTAAAGAGTGGACATTACTCGAAGGAATAAGAGACTCGAAATTCAAGATTGAGATAGGACACCTCTTAAGTCCAATAGCTATGTTGAGAGTCGAGCCGAAGATTCACTTGAGGATTAAGGAATTTCAATCTACGGACCCTTATATTCAGAAAATTTTGTCTATGGATGTGGCGAAGAGTAATCCTGAGTTTGAAGTGATTGAGGATGGGATATTAAAATTCAGGGGACCATTGTGTGTGCTTAACGATGCAGAGTTAAAGGAGGAAATCTTATTTGAAGCTCATCGCGGTAACTACAGTATCTACCCTGGAAGTACCGAGGTGTATTAGAACCTGCGTCAACACTATTGGTGAAACGAAATGAAAGTATATGTATCCAAGTATGTGGCTAAGTGCTTGACATGTCAACTGGTGAAGGCGCAGCATTGCAAGCCAGGAGGATTATTGCAGCCGCTTGAGATCCTAGAATGGAAATAGGAGCATGTCACCATGGACTTTGTGATAGGACTACTAAGGAGTTAGAGAGGAAATGATTCGATATGGGTGGTGGTGGATAGGTTGACCAAGTCTGCTCACTTCATAGCAGTATGAAAGGACTTTGCTTTGGAAAAGCTAGCTAAATTATATGTCTGTCAAATTGTTCGTTTGCATGGAGTGCTAGTGATAGTCACGTCGGACTACGACCCTCGCTTTACTGCGACATTTTAGAAAAGCTTGCAGGCTGCGTTAGGAACGGAGTTGAGGTACAGTATAGCATACCACCCGCAAACCGATGGATAATCCGAAAGGATGATTTAGACATTGGAAGATATGCTGAGGGCGTGTGTGATTGATTTTAAAGGTGGATGGGAAGAACAGCTACATCTGGTGGAGTTCGTCTACAATAATATCTATCAACATAGCATCAGAATGGCTCCATTTGTGGCTTTATATCGAAAGGTGTGTAGAACTCTAATCTGCTGGGATGATGTTGGTGAGAGGAGTATAATAGGCCCAGAGTTAGTTCAACAGTCAGTGGAGGCAGTTAAGGTGATCAGGGATAGACTAAAGCAGCTCAGAGCCGCTAGAAGAATTATGCTAATAGGCGACGTAGGCCTTTGGAGTTTCAAATGGGAGATCATATGTTCCTAAAGGTGTCACCGATGAGAGGACTATCTCGCTTTGGGAAAAAGGGAAAGTTAAGCTCGAGATTCGTAAGCCCATTCGAGATCCTAGAGAAGATTGGAACACTAGCCTACTGCTTCGCTTTGTCGTCGAATCTTTCCAGGTTCACAATGTGTTCCATGTTTCGATGCTGAAAAAGTACGAGCCGGACCTGGGCCATATACTCGATCATGAAGTCATTGAAGTGGACAATCGAGTTTCGTACGTGGAAACACTACTGAGGATAGAGGATCGAAGGGAGCAAGTCCTGAGGAATAAGATGGTGCCGCTGGTTAAAGTAATCCAGGAGCACCATGGGACTGAAGGAGCCACATGGGAGAGCGAAGAGGAGATGAGACGCAAGTCTTCCTTTTTGTTCGATCAGTAGTGTTATTGAAAATTTTGGGGACGAAATTTTTAGAAGGAGGGAAGAATTGTGACATTCTGAAATTCGAGCCATTTTTGAGATTTATAATATTGAACGGATTTATTTCAATGATACGCTCTAGCTAAATCTTGCTCAGACCTAATCACTCAGAGATGAGTAACCAGAAGGGAAAGGCAGCCTAGGAATTCAAGTACGTAGATCTAACTGTAGGTTGATACACGTAGTCTTTAAAAGCCGCCCGTTAGTTTGAGTATTTACTAAAGTTGTTATTGATTGGATTTGGCCGCGAAACGAATTTTGAACTTGGACAATCGAATTCTCACGAATATTGCAGTTATGATTTGGACGTCGCTACGATTGGGTTAGCTTTTGGCCGATCCGTTTTGGAGTTTAAGAAATTAAGTCGGTAGGTTGAAATTGACCGATTCGCTCCTGATTTGCGATAGACTCTCTAGATTGTCGGTTGTAGCATTTGTGATCTTGAGAGCATGTCAGTCTAGAGCAAAGCTTCATCTGAGTTCGTTCGCGCCCAAGCCCGATTAGTGTATTTTGCATGAATTTTGAGAAATGTCTCATCGTTATCCCATCGATCGCGTCGCTGTCAAATCTCTCATGTTGTGTCATCAAACCATCATGCAAATTCGTCAACCTAGTCAATCCATCAATGTCACTCAATCACCATCATTAACTCCCATTAACTCTAGTTATTCATGAATAGTGGCTCTTCGTTTTCTTGCACATAAAGTTCAAGAGACCTTTCCATTCTCTCTCGCCCATCTCATTCGGCCGTCCCTTCCCCCTCCTCTCACTCTCTCACATCTCTCTCTCTCTCTCTCTCTCTCTCTCTCTCTCTCTCTCTCTCTCGTTTTCCCCCTTTTTTGCCCGTGCCCTGGAAGAATTGGTCCGTTTGAGCTTATCTAGAGGGCAAATCGAGCTTAGTTTTTTCTTGTGCGACCGTAAGATCTTGCATTTGAGTGTCTGAAGGTAGAGCAATTAGGAAGTTGTTATATTTTCATGGGTTGAAGTTGGACAGAGGCTGGTCGTGGAGATTTAATGGGTTTTGCTTTGATTCAAGCTCTGCCGATCCCTCGCCGGTCCGTTGCCGTCATCTCAATTCTTTGTCATCGTTCGAGCTTTGTTTAGGTAAATGTAGCTCCTAAAATTTGAGTAGGTTGATGTACATGCCATGGCTAGATTCTAGGACGAGTTTTAGGCGTGGTTAAATCAGATTTTTGTTGGGGATCAAGGCTCTGTTAATTATGGTTACTATTTGGGGTGTCGTGATTATTGTTCATCACCGGTTATTCACTATTCACGAGAGCCGTAGGGCTGTCCTCGAGTGTCGAATACAATACTTTGAGGTAAAGTTGACGTAGTGCGAGTTCTAGGCTTAACTATGCGAGGCTAAGCGTTATACGATGCACAAGAGCACTATTCACAATCCCAAAGTTACTGTTCATGTGGGAATTTTACTGTTCATAGGCTGTCCATGCATGTTCGAGAGTGATTGACATGAGTTTTGGGTCAATAATGCAAATTTAGTGCAAATGTTTTATGCCTAAATGATTCCGTACTAAGAATGTACTTGTTTGATATTCTTTGACATTTTTGTATGCCACGAATGCATGATTGAATGACAGAGTATGCATGTGAAAGAATGTTGGAATTGCTTGATTATATGCCTGTTCATCTGTAGTTATGAGAAGTGGAACCAGATCATGCCGTTTGACTATTTGTGCATGGTGCATTGCATGTGGCATGTTGACTGTGGAGAATTGTCTTGATGCGCCTATGTGACACGGGGAATTAGAGAAATAAGTTGTTGGAGGGCGAGTCCCATGTGTGGGGAAAATAGTGAGATTAGGCTAGTGCGCCTGGACACGCTCGGCATGAGGTAGCTGGAGCAATAAGGGTCCCAACTTGATGCACCTGTATGACGCGGGTTGAGGCACAGACCATGGCGCTATAATTGGTCTGAACGAGCTGTGAGTCGCTTGATGAGCTGTAAGTCGCTCACCTATATCTGTTGTATTGGCATTTGGCCCGAGCTGTGAGTTACTCGATGAACTGTGAGTTACTCACCTCTTGATTGATTGCATTTGCATTGGGCCAGAGCTGTGAGTCGCCCACTCGATTGCCTGTGGTATCGCATATGCAATGTTATGTCTGCATTTTGTTGGAGTTGTGAGTTGCTCACCTGCCTGTTTGTGCATCTATACTGTTGGCACGAGCTGTGAGTCGCTCACCTGTTTACTTGATTTCATCATGTATGTGGATGAGAACGCGTAGAACTGCATGTTTAGGGTCGTTTCGAGTGTGTCATCCTGAACTAGGTTTAGGGGTGAACCTACTGAGTTTATTCTCACTGCTATTGAAAAACCATTTTTAGATCCTCTGCCTCAGTCATGAGTATTCCCTCAATCCGCTATGGGATCCCTACAGAGATAGAGTATGAGATCACCACATATCCACCTGTGGACGGTATAGTTTATATGCGGATCGTTAGTACTGTATAGATTGATGAGGGATGTGAGTTTTTGCCACTCGATGGATTGGATCAGTGGGGTCCGATGACCCCATTGACTTTTGGAGGTGAGGTGGTGAACCCCCAGCCTAACCAACAGCTACCAGAGGAGGATTGGCCGATGGAGATCGATCGCGCAAATGATGAGGATCCAATGGATAGCGATCCTCCGTCACCCGAGGAGTCTAACCCTGAGGAACTTACGTCGTCTGAGTAGAGCGAGGCCAAGGATGAGTAGATCCATAGTCCTATGTTTGTTTTGAGTGTAGACTGACCTGATTTAGTCTCTTTTGAGGGTTGTATTTAACGATGTGTTTATCTAGTAATGATTGTTATATATGTTTATTTTCTCTCTACCTGTGACATCCTAAAATTCGACCCACTCTCGGAATTTGTAATAGAATGGATATATATTTCATTGATGTACTGTAGTTAAATCTCATTCGGAACTAATCATTTCGAGATGACTAACCAAAGGGGAATGGCTAGCTAGGAATTTAAGTACGTGGACCTAATTTCAGGTCAATACGCGTAACTCCTAAAAGCCGCTCGTTAGTCTGAGTATTTACTAGAGTCGCTATCATATGAATGTGGCCACAAATTAGATTCTGAGCTTGGATAATTGAGTTTCCATGAATATCACAGTTGAAATTTGGACATCGCCTTGAAAGGCGTGAAATTGACAGTTTGGCTTCAGAGTGTTTAGAGAAAGGACAAAATTGGAAATTGCCATCTCGCCCCCGTCTTGTGTTAGAATCCATGGCTAGAGAATATTAGTAATTTTAGTGAGGCTAGAAAATTTGTTTGGCGGTATTTCGAGTTATTTTCCGATCACGATTGAGCCAAATCAGCACTGATTGAGCCCTTAACGGTCCTGAAATTTCACGAATTTCGAGAAATATCTCGTTGGTCATCTTTTTGACCAATTTGACCAGATTTGTCCGAAATTATTGAGGCCCAATCCCCTATCAGTCCGAAAATTCACCGATAGTCAAAAAATCGGTCGATTCGTTCAGCCTTACGTCGCTTTCGATGAATAGTAATCTCAATAATGCACCCTAAGGATAATATCTACTCTCTCTCCTCTCTTTTTCTCTCTCTCATCAGCAGATTCTCTCCCTTTTTCTCTCTCTGAATTTCGGATTTCTCTCTCTCGCGGCCCAGTTTTCTGCTGCCAACTTCAACTGGCCGCCGACGGAAATCCGACCGTTGGATTATCGTGATTTTGGGTATGTTGTAGTTCATTGTCTTGTGGTTCTTTTCCAACTTGAATCACTTCGAACCAAGGTCGTTTGGCCTTTCGAATCTGCTTTGACATTTCGGTCGATGAATCTATTTTTGATTTCCAGATTTTAGATTTTGGTTCCCGTTGATATATATCAACCCCGGCTGTCCCTAGAACCCGTATTCATGTCATAATCTTTTTTTCCAGCTCGATTTGGTCTTGTTTTAGCCCTTGAACAAACTCGGTTCAAACTAAATCCGCCGGAATCCGCCGTCGTCGTCGTTGCCGCCGGTCATCGCCGCATCCTCAGTCCTGTTTTGACTTTGTTTAGGTAAGTTAAACCTCTATTTCTCGATTGAAATATTGTACATGCCATGGACTAGCTCTAGGGCCCAATTCAAGGTAAATCGGTTTAGGAAAAATTACTGGAATTGGCATATTTGTGCAAATTATATTTTGTGGGTTGTGAATATACTGTGGATTGGTGAAAGGTTGCTGTCCATGTTTGAATAAGGATATTTGAGGTGGTTGATATGGGTACCGCGAGGTTCGGGTACTGAAAAATGCATTTTTGGGCCATTTTATGCTAAAACGGGCCAAATAGTGCCCTATTTTACTGTTCACGACCCACGAACACTGTTCACGTGCTGTCCAATTTAATTTTGGTTTGAAAATGACATGTTTTGTGGGTTCCGTGTGGACCGAGTACCAAAAAAACGGGTTTTTGGAGCATTTTATGCAAAATAGGGCCCGAGCAATATTTATATTACTATTTCAAATATTTGGGGCCCGTGTTTGTATTTAAAATAATATTTGAGAATTTTGAGTCTGTGGTTTGAGTGCCTGGATGAGGCGTGGAGTTGGGTCTGAGGGTTTGTGTGGTATTTTGAGAAGGGATTTAGAGGTTAGCTTGCTGAGATGTATTCTCACGGGTGATTACCTTATTTTTCAGACCCTAGGATATAAGCATGGTAAGAATACCAAAAGATTTGATATCCAGGTGGCAGAGTACCCAGTTGGCAAGGACAATTTATCGAGAATCGGTGGTTGCTGATGAATGTGGTCGCCCTGGGTTGTTTGTTGTTGTTAATATTTGTAAAGTTGATATTTCTGTGTAATATGGAGTTAAGATTATGTAATACATGAGGTGTTATGGTTGCGTTAGTCCTTGGTCGTTCGTTATCAGGGGTAAGGTATTGCTTTCCCTAGTGTTTACTTAAATATTAAGGTTTCAAGGTCGGCGACAGTCTTGGGATGTCGCATGTATTAACCATCGTCGTGCAGATGTCGTGCGCTCGTGGAGGTTCGGAGCGTGACACTACCCCTGACTCCATCTTCTTTGCATGTCTAGGTGATGATCGTTAGTGCAAAACTTATAGCCGTCGTTTGGCCGCAACGAGTCCTGGTCGTCATTCGCATTGGTCATTTTGAGGTGGTGGTGGGATGTTGCGCGTCCGCCGGGTTTAGGGCGTGACACCTGCAAAGGGTGACTTTGGACAGAGGAGAGGCGGATTATGGCGGTGTGGCGTTGATTATCTCAAGAGTGGTTGTGGCAGCGGAGGAGGAGGAGCTTGGCCAGATCCAGCGAGGTGAGGTGAGGCGAGGTCGAGTTCGACATCGGGAAGGCAAGGTTAGGCCTTGCCTCACCGGCAAAATTTGGTTTGATTTTCGATGGGAAGCTCGAGCCTTACGGCTAGATCTGGTTTGATTTCCGCTAGCGAGCTTGAGTGTTCCAGCATTGCCGATGGCTCGCTCAAGGCTTGCCCCATCGGCCTCGAGCGAGGCCAAGAGCGGACGGTGATGAAGATGAAGAAGATATCGACGACATTAAGCACAAATTCGGCATTGGCGTTGAATAGAATAAGCACAAACACCTTGCAGAAGTACTACCCCATTTGCAAATCATTGAAGGAAGAACTTGATGCTTTCTCACGAATAACCAGAATCTGGAAACCTCGGCTGGTGGCCAGGCTCGGTGGTTGGTTGCCGACCATCGCCATGGCCAGTTACTAGCCAAAGAAGAAAGAAGGAAGAAAAAAATGAAAATAAAAAAATAAAAAAGATAAAAGATAAATAAAATAATTAAAAAGTGATTTTTTAAAAAAATATTAAAAGGCTTGCGCGGTGAAAATTGATTGTCCTTACCAAATGGCGAAAAATATTTTCTAGATTGTTTTCAGGTTTGAACCAACCAATAGAAATATACTCATTTTTCTGAAAAATTACTTTCTAGAAAACATTAAAAATTATATTTTTTGTGAAATAAACGGAGCAAGTAGTTTATTATTTTTGGTGAATGCAGGTTCATGGAAACAGGTATTGATTGAGTTTCTCATGAAGTCAACTAATAAGCTTTTCTGACACTTTCCCAATTCTCCCTCTTTTCTTATTTTTTTTTTCAAAAAAGGTAGCACGTCCTTGATGCAACCTAAGTGAAGAATCTGTATTTCTCTCCTCTCCTCCTCTCTCTCTCTCTCCTGAGTTTTTCCCAATTCTCCCCTATGGTGCTTGCTACTGAAAATGACAGAACGACAATGTTCTTGACCAAAAAACAGAGACTTCGTGCACAAGTTTTTGATGATAATAAATGAAGTTGAGAAGAGAGGTAGACAGCTTCATTTTTCCCTCCTACATTCTCAGTTCTTAAAGCTAAAATGGTCACTTTCAGCAGAAGTACAAGAACATTCGATTTTATCCATTTTGAATTAGAATAGCAATAAATGTGAAATCCCATATTACCTCGGCTCAAATTGCTTCGGCTTTCTTCAACACCCAAAGAACTCTGTGATATGAAATCAAAAGCACCGAATGATGTATCTAGCGAACGAAACCGGCCATGGCCAATGCTAACACAAGTGAGATCAACAAACACAATGTATCTGATTGATCCAATTGAGACATGAGCACACGATACGGAGCCAAAACATGCAGAGGGGCAATAGCATCACAAAAGGAAGCTCATAATAGCCCAGAACAAACCCAAGAAACTCATTTTAACTCCTAAGTGCAGGACAATCTAGCCTGACACAAATCTCATATATTTACAAAAGCTCTAAATATAAGAGAGGTAACAGCAGACTAGAGTTGGTAACATCTATTCATTTGCAAACACAATACCTCAAGAAATTCGATCTGAAACTTCCGAATGGGCATCAGAGAAACATCACATGGAGATGAAACATATACATGGACTCGAGATCAGCAAACATGAAAACTGAAGCACAAAGATTTAGATTGAACTAAGAGATTATGACACTGAAAATTCTCACATTCCGCAATCAGAAGAATGAGCCTGAATCTAATATAACCACTTGGGGTATCGAAACATCAAGAAAAAACAGCGGGATAGATTGTGGACACCAACACGATCTCAGGGAAGTCTCCAAAATTCGCATAATGCCCAACGCTTGATAACCCAAGGTCAAGCAGCCCAATGGCACTAACAGGTCATAGAGCACGCACAAAGGCTAGTAGAATAAGATCAGTACGAAAATTAGGCTAATGGATTATCAGGTTAATTAAATTAATTAACCTAATTCAAACTTTCTCAAATCCTATTGAATCACAACTTAGGTTCATTTTTGCAAAATTTATTCAATTTGAAGCCGCCACTAATTGTTTTCTTGATAGGCCAACTAGATACCTAAATAAATTAGTGGGATAAACTAACTTATTTCTACAATACAAAAATAATGGATCCAGAAACTTAGTTGCGTTAAATTTTCATTTAACACCCTTAAGTACCAGATTTTCATGAAAAATTCTTCTGCTTGATGATTGTGAATTAAATGATTTTTTTTGGATTTTTATTAGAAAATGCTATGCAACTAAACTACATGACATGACAATATGCATGAATTAACACATGGCAAAATATGCTCTAAACTATATGATATGCAAATGACATTTTTTTTATTTTTTTGAATTTGATTAAACAAAGGAAAACAAATAAAGAATGAAAAAAAAAAACAAGTATGCCCATAATATACCTTTAATTTCTGAAAGAATTTCGATAAATTTGCCTTATCCACAAAGGGTAGGGTTGGAGGAAAATTTTATTTGCAATGTACTCTTAGATTCGAGTCAGTAAGCAGATATTGTATAGAATAACATCGTCCCATTCTAAGAAAGGCAGAATACCAAATTCTATACAAAATTACCAACCCATTCCATCGAGATTGAGGACATGGTATGTAATTTCTATGCGGGTACAATCGTACTTTACGATTAAAGTCAAATGTTGCCCTTTTGCACATTTCAAAGGGTCAAGCACATAGGGGAGCATATGTTATGAACATATTTATTACAATTGTACAAACTTTATAACAAACAATTATCAAACATGCAAAGAAACAAACATGCTAAACATAAGAATAAAAATCAATCACCAATGGCACATAAATTTCAAAAATTATAGGGGTGGCTGAAATTGGTGGGGGTCTACTTGCCCTATTCACCGAAGTTCATATCTTTTCAAACTTAGGAAATCATCTTATGAGGTTTTGAGAAGAATATTTTCAAATAATTCCTAAATTAGAAAGATATTTTCAATTCAAAGCAATATTTATCCACAAGACATTAAAATATGCTTAAGATTTAGATTGGTTCAAATTTGAATTTAAGATAATTCAAATATTCCAAAAGATATGCACAATCCCTTCACGATAATGACCGAGATTTAGATTTATTCTAAAGTCAAGCCATTAGATATATCTAAAATCCAACAAGTATATCAAAAAGCCAAATTCAAAGATATGCACAATATCTTACAAAATATACTTCAAATTCGAAATTAAGCAACCAACAATTTTCAGAATACCTTGAGAAAAGCTTTGAAACTGAAAATTCAAATCAAAGAACAAACAATGCCAAATATTCTTGAGATAGGCATAAATATCCATAAGGTTTGTTCGAGATTCAATTTTTTTTCTCGATTTAAGCAACAAAAGTCCTTGCGGATTTCCCCACCCATCAGTGGTCCAACTGATTTGCGCTCTGGTCCTTTCACAAGAGGTCTTGGGTTCAAACCTTGGAGCCGGTGATTTAAGCGGAGGGTCGTGCAGTGGAATACTGCGCTAGCTCTCTCGGAGGATTAGTCAAGGTGCGCGTTTCGTATGAACGCTGACTCGGACACCTTCGATACAAAATAAAAAAAAAAGTCATTGCGGATAATGTCCAGTAATCCGAACAAATTCAAATTAGGAAGACAAGACAACTTTGATATCCAAAATTAATATTTTACCTTATCTTGCGACATCAATTTCCTAATTCTAAGTTGACTGAGCTTTCGGATCAAGTTTGCACACCAAGGATGGGAGGATGGGGTGATGCGGCTATGTTGAACTCCGTTAACGATGGATTCCTGGTGGCAGGCAATATTTCTCAGATGATATACCTAGTGATGGTCGGCCGTTCGTGATGGCTCGCACATGGAGGGCAGCAGTCACGACCAAATCTACCTGTATTGGTGCTGTCGGTACGTTTGACTATACACTGATCAGTGGGTTCTTCATGTGTGTGAGGTGACTAGTTGGACACATCCAGATAGTGACATCGTCAAGAATCCACTGGAAAACAAACAGAACCAGGAAAGGACCATGAAAAGCACAAAAATCTAGAGGAAAGACTAAAACCCAATTTTGTAGCTTCATCGGAAAGAAGCAACCTGATTTTTATAGTGGAATGAGGGACCGTAGGTGGTCTTTTGGTTCTCTGTGCCGTGAAGTTTATGTGAATGAAGCCTACTGTCTTGGATGTGAAGTTCAGCCTAGTGAGGCCGAACTCCTATCTCTTTCTGTTCTCTCTATCTTGTCTTCTTCTTCTTGGGATATTTTCTTCTTTGTGCATCAGAATTGTCAGGCATGCCTTTGAGACCTGCAAAGAAGAAGCAGCTCGACGAGACTTATCCGCAGGACGAAATCGCCATACCAACGTCACAACAAGGACGGCTTGATGAGAGTCCTCAGCCACCTTCGCTGAAAATTCCTCGGAGGCTTAAATCTTTTTTGGGTGTCCTTCAAAGTTGTTGACTTTGTTGGTGAAGCGGTCCAAAAGAGGAAGACGTGGATTGCCTTTTCTATTGAGTATCCCTCTATTATTGTATTCTCAACTTCTGAACTTTCATGCGCCCTTGTGAACCGTCACGGCCTCCCTTGTGCATCCCATGGACCCCTCCAGACCAAGACCGCCACTTCTTCTCCTCCGAAGTATCTCTCTGCCATGTATCTGTTGAGACTTTGATCTCCAAATCGCATAAGAATGTGAATGAAAACTGAGGGATGGAACAAATCCCACATTGGAAAAATTTCTTGTCTGAACAGACTGTTTGGTTAGTTTGAAAGATATCTGTTTGGGTTCGTGACTCTTCATTCCTACCGCTTCACTACCTATAAATACAAACATTGAATGCCTCAATTCTTTTTTTTTTTTTGCATTTGGCATTTTTGTAATTTTGTCTTTCTTTCTTTCTTCATCGTTATCAATGTGTGCAATTATTCTGCAAAGTTAAGTTTGAAAGTTTCCTATTAGAGTAGTACCGCTTTATAGGAAAGGCAATCCGTTCCATCCTAGGAGGCAATTGTCCAATGACCTTGGGTACCAGTGGAGGGGATAAATTGTCTTAATGACATAACGTGAATTCATTGGGCTCGGATTATCCATTTGCATTCGGATTACTCACCTGCATTCAATTTCTAGTTTGTCCATCAACTCTCTTTTGCATATATATACACATAGGTTCTAACAACCTTAAGACAAATTCGGTGGCTTATATTGTTGCTTTTTGTTGTAAATTTTTTATTTTCATAACAGATATGGCTACAACATTGGTGACACCTATTGCTTATGTATCGACTTGTGGAGAGAAGCCAAAAAAAGTTCAATGGGCTGATTTCAAAAGATGAGAATAGAAAATATTGTTCTATCTTGAAACTTCGAATCTGGTAAGGTTTTTCATAAAGGATGCTCCTAAGTTGGATGAAGGAGAGGTAGACAAGGAAAAGTTTGCTGTAGTAGATGTGTAGAAGCATTCTGACTTTCTGTGTCGCAATTACATACTCAATGGTCTGGACAATTTCCTCTACAACGTTTATAGTTCACTGAAAATGGCTAAAGAATTATGAGAAAGTTTGGACAAGAAGTACAAAACAAAAGATGCTGGGTTGAAGAAATTCATCATCGGTAAATTCTGGATTTCAAGATGGTAATTCTAAACCATCTTAAGTTAAGTTCAGGAATTTCAAGTGATCATGCATGACATTCATGCTAAAGGTGTAATTGTAAGTGAATTATTTCAAGTGGTTACTTTCATTGAAAAGTTACGATCATCCTAGAAAGATTTCAAGAATTATCCCAAATATAAGAGAAAACAGTTATCACTTGAAGACCTAATTGTACGATTGAGGATAGAAGAAGACAATAGGCTTTCTAAGAAGAAAAAGTTGACAACAAACTAGAAGTCTTAAGGCCAATATTGTTGAAGAAGGATCAAAACCCAACAAGAAGAGGAAAATGAATAGAGAGGATCCACCCAAGGCTAGAAAAGTTCAAAGGCAATTGTTGCATGCCTCTATCTTCGAGCAAGTGTCATCCTTACCAAAAAGCCTCAGGCCCAAAAGAATAGCGTTCCAGGCACGCTAACGATCAATCTAAAATTTTTACGTATGCAGAGAAACGTTTTTAATTACTACTCCCAAAGAACATAAACAAACAACAAACAAATAAGGATAGAAAGGCAGGACATCCCATTAATTTACCTATATATTTTAATACATCAACAAGCGGAGGCTCGCTAACCCTACAGAACTATATAGCATAAATACAACCCAATTCTTTGAGGGGGGCCTCCCTAAGACTGGTAAAAGGTAGATGGATTGAGAAGGGTATAGCTACTCATCTACTTCCAAAGAAAGGCTACTACTTATCGTCCTCATCCATTACTTTGGACCTGAAAAATGGTAACCACGATAGGGTGAGAAATAAATCTCAGTGAGTCAGCAACCTAAGCGCCGAATAAGAAAATTATCCACTCAGGTGCCCCAATTAATAATGTGCCATAACAATCAATATTTTACAAAAATGCCAGCGATTCTCAAGTATTCTCTTGCAATCAACTTATTGGTGGTCACAAGATTCATTGCCACACGACTGGTGTGACTTAACACTTTATAACTAGCAATGTTTTTTTTTTTTATAGTTCGTAAGATTCGTATGACTGGTACAACACGATACTATTAGGAAAAATAGCACACAACTGATGTGACAAAGCACTATGATGGCAGGTTTTTTTGGTTAACCCGAAGAAATTTTATTTCGATCTGGTGAACGGATTAATCAAGTGAAAGTTGACTAACCTAATCACGGACCCTCCATAGCCCACCGAAATCGCAACTTTGGTTTTTGTTACAAATGATTTTAGAATTATAGAGTCGCCACTGTCGCTGACCTCCGAAGATTTTCCGGGATCCCGAGGAGCTAATGCGGATGCTAGGCCCATTGGGTGCTGGCTTCGGCCTCGGGACCTCCCAGGCCCAGTACAATGTCTCCCTCAGGAATTTCAAATCGAGATCGACCTTGGTGTAGTCACCGTTGGTGACGTATGTGATAGTGTGCATGCCAAAGGAGTCGCACCAGTCATTTATTGGAGGGTATGACTGGACACCTATCGAAACGAAGCGGGAGATACGTTTCGATCTAACGAATATCAGAGATCTGAGATTCGGGGCATTTGTACGTCCTCGATATTGCTTCCCGAACGCCCTTTCGGTACATGAAGTTGAGTGAGTTACTAATCAAGGAGTTCATGCAGCGCGACGGAGACTGGGTAAGGTAGCTTTAAGGGTCCAATAGGTTCATGCACAGGGGAGTAATTTATCTACAATCACAGCATAGAACATAAATGCCGCAACCAGGCGAAAATTACCGTCGAAATTCAAGCTCAACTCCACAAATAAAAGAGACATCTTAAAAGTCTAGGAAAGCGCGTCAATTACGTTATAGGATGGTTCGGGTCAGATTTGACCAGAGGGGCCAAAGAGGTCATTTTGGATATAGCTCGGGATGCAAAAATATGAAATTAGGTCAAAACCAGTTGGAAATGTGGTTTTTCCCCTAACTTTCACGATTTTTAGGAATTTCTCTGATTGTTTTCTCGCATTTTTTTTAATTTTTTGGAATTTTTAGACTTTCTAAGAATTTTCCTATTTTTTTGAAATGTCATTCTATAATTTTCTAGAATTTTTATTTTTATTTTCTTATTTTTCCAAACACATTTTATTGTTCTAACCAATTTTTCCAAAATTTTTTTTTTAGGTTTTCGGACGAATTTTATAATTTTTCTATTGACTTTGATTTATTCATTTTCACTGGTTTATTTATTTTCTCTAATTTCCGAATTTTTTAAATTTTTACAAGCTTTTCAGAATTTTTTACTTATTCTATAGATATATTTTATTCTATTTTTGTAGTATTTTTCCCAATTTTGTATGTTTTTTTCCCTAATTCCCGCTATTCCTAATTTTATAATTTTTTTTATGATTTTTCTAATGTGTTTTTGATTTTTCCTGATTTTTTTTAGTTTGTTTATTATTTTTCTGTCATTTATTTATTTTTCATTTTTAATTCTACGGACCGGGGTCGGGTCGACCCGGCCCGACTAACCCGGACCGAAATCCCGAAACCCTAAACCTAAAACGACGTAGTCTTTAATGTTTTATTGCATTTTCTGTTAGATTTTATTTGATTTTCTGAATTCTATTTTTTTTACATTTAATATTATTTATGTTATCACGGGACCAGGCCGAATTAGACCGGCCCACTACCCAGGATCTATATCTAGCCCGACGCAAAAAACGACGTTTAGTATGGGTCTTTTTGAATTTTGAGAATTTTTTTTATTTTTTCGAATTTTTTATTAATTTTCCGGACCGGGTCGGCAAGTATTTTTTGTTTTTTTTGATATGCTTCTATTGTTTTTATTTTAATCCTTTATTTTATCATTTTTATTAATTCTATTTTTTGGATTGGGTCGGATCGACCGGCCGCTCGACCTAAAAGCCCGGACCTAAAACCCTAAATAAAGCCGACGGTATTTGGGTGTTTGTAATTTTTTATGTTTATTTGGTTTTTCTAGATTTTAATCTTTTTTATGTATTCTATTCTTTATTATTATTGTTTTACGGACCGGGCTGAATCGGACCCGACCCACTGAACTAACCGACCCAAGGCCCAAGCAGGTCCCCTAATGACAAAAATGAATGGCCTTCCAGAAAATTTTCTTTTACAGTTTTCAGACTTTTTGGGCTTTTATTCTATTTTCTCTTTCTATCTGATTTTTTATTCACTATCGTTTCCCGTTTCTCTCTCAGTTTCTACTTTCAAGTGGACAAGGTCAAACTTTTACGCAATTAACGCCCCACGATCAGAAAGCCCTCCCACCTTTTTTATGTTTTCATTTCTTGGTTAGCATTTTTTACTATTATTTTATTCTTGCTTTTTTAATCTTGCTAAAATAAGGGCGACGGGCCATGGAGATCGTCTTTGCCGTGGAAGAAGAACAGTGACTCGGCCGGCCAAATTTCTGGAGAAATTCGCTAAAAAGATTGAAAACAAACCTAAAAATCGTCTTTTTTTTTAAACCAAGTCAGGTCCTATCTCACCTATCTAACATCTCTAGACGAAAATAAAGACAATACCGACGTCAAAAGCTCGCCCAAACGTCGCAATGATCAATCTGGCCAAAAAAAAGCTTGTAGATTCCAACATCACAAATCTCCGCATTTGAAACTGTTCGAAATCCATATAACGCATACAAGAAGCGTATAAAGAGATTTGCAAACTTACCTGGACCATTTCGAACATCATTCAACGTCCATTGAGTCCACGAATTGCAATTCCGGCGAGGCTCTCGAGAGGGTTCGATCTCGAAATTTCGACGCAAACCAACGCATACATGAAGCGAGGTCTGAGCTTAGAAGGCTATCTAGATGTGAACCGAATGAAAATTACAAAAGAAACTGTGGTCGGACCGAAGCATCCGCCATTGAAACGAGGTCGATCGGTTTAGCTATGGAACGCACCTTATCGGCGACGAAAATCACGCGTGGCCTGTTCTAGAGCTTTTGTCTGTGAGTCGCAAAGCTCTCGGGATGGTCGGGGTAACTCCGTTTCGCTCCGTTCGTTGCGAGCCGAACTCTCGAAGCTTTGTTCGAAGCCCCCTCCAATGGCCGCCGTCGAGCTCTCAGGACTCCCTTCTCTCCCCCCGTCGAGCCCTGAAATCTCTCTTATATCTTACCCTTTTTGATTGTTGCCGTTCCCTCTTATCGTTCCGTGGAAAATCTGCTCGTACTTGCTCTGGAAAATAGACTGCTCCTCATTGTGTTAATTTTCTAGCCGAATTTTTTGGCACGAGTTTCGTTTTACGCCAGCATGATCGCATAAAGTCGTTTTGACTTGTGGTTTCTTCTCCATCTGTTGGCCTTCCTGCGTGCGCGATGAAGCAAAGTGGGATGGCATACCCGCTTTTGCTTTTCACTTTTGTGTTTCTCTTCTCTTTTAT
>JAGVVM010006539.1:0-19473 GCA_019149425.1 Psidium friedrichsthalianum
GTAGAAAGTGGTGAGGTTATGTGGGATGAAGTCAGAGGATAAGGGACGTTAGAGAGTATGAAATAGGAGATGATGTATGAAAAGAAAAACAGAGACTAAAAAATTTCTGCATGAACTTCGATGGAGGGAAAATTTTGTAGAGAACGTGATAGCGATTGATTTTCGGATAGGGGATTTGGAGAGATCTTGTTTGCATAGGTAGTAGGTACTAAGCTCCGGCCTGGCCGTTTCATGTAGTCGCTCTAGGAAATGTTGATTTATTGAAGAGATAATTGTATCTTCGAAGAATAAGAGAGTAGATTAGAAATTTCTGAGGCGGGCAAGCATTTCCACAGGATAATTCCACTCATCGAGTACAAAATCTCGTGTATAGCTTCTAAAGCGGCTATTCTCTCAAATACAAAACCTTCTTCCTATACGTTGTGACTTGAATTTAGAAGAACAAGAATACCTCGTGTGTATATCCAGCCAAGAAGAGAAAAGAAATACAGGAAATTTCTCTTTTGTAATTCGAGTCTACTTTTTGGAATTTTGGTTTGGAGTTTTATATTCAAACAAAGATGCTGATAGATCGAGGTTGGGTATTCTCGTGCTGTTATATTTTCATTAAAAAAATAATAGAGTTTCATGAGAAATAATCAATGTTACAAGCCGTCATACGACGTTACAAATTGTTACGAAATGTGGCTCTATTATCAGCAATATCTTCAAATATTTCAAACTGTGAATATCCTTTTTCGCTGGAAATATCTGCGATAAACATATCTTTCACCGTAAGCCGAGCTCTCGATTTATTAGAAGGAACATGAACATAGAGCGCTCATGCAATAAACCTTCTTTTCGGTGGAAAGATTCGAAATGTCTAAGGTATGCACGCACATTTTTAGGATAATTCCACCCTTAGTAGTATGAAACTCACTAGTGATAGGCTTTTAGTGGCTATCCTCTCAAGATACAATGGCCATTTTTTCGGTACTCCGCACTGATATCATGAAGAAGCTGAACACATTCTGTGTGATAGTTCGGTTGAAGTTGTTTGCAAAACAAACATAAGTGCCCTTTATTCCCAATCCCACATAGGATGGATGAGAGTACAAATCCATTTATTAATTGAAAGTCTATTATAGTCATTCAAACAAATAAACTAGCAAGTGCGCTAAGCTTACTATATCCCGCGTGCGGGTGCAGCACTTGCCTCACGCTGATTGTGGGTACTAATTGGCACTAATCAACAATTAATGATTCCTATTTTTTTCTATTAAATTACAAAATAAAAAAAAATTTTTTTAACATTTAACTTAATGTCCTAGCGAAATAGTATACTGTTGTACTTAGGAATTGTGATTTTTTTAAATATTAGTTCTGAATTTTACTTGATAGATTATGTCCAATGGTTGCAACTCTAAACTTGATAGTTTCAGACATTAAGAGTTCGTCCGATCTGAGTTAAGGCAAAACTTGATACGTTTCAGACATTAAGAGTTGCGTCCATCTGAGGGTTAGGCAAAGTTTCCACGTTAAAAAGTTGTCAATCTTTCGAATAAAAACTGTTTTTCTTCGGACGAGAAAAGATGTGATTGAATAATTATTTTTTTGACAATGAAATGTGCGATCGAATAAATTATTTTCAGATACGGAGAGTTATCTTAGAATTAACTACTTTTCATGTACGAAATTCGTGTTCTTTTTTCTTTGTATATTCACTATTTTGTTGATTTTCGAAGCTTTGCTTCTTCAATTTCAAATTTTTGTTTCTTTTCAAAAAGAGATACAACCTTCTTTTGTATTTGTTGCTTCTAGAGAGTTCTTGAAAAAATATTAGAATCGCTATTTGATATTCTCGTTTAAAATTCGGTTGTAACGGGAGGATTTTTGCTGGTAACCATTAGCAACGTTATGGGATAAATAATTCTTTAAACAGAATACTATCATGCTTCAGAGTCTGATTTTGTTGTTAACTCCATTCGCTAAATTTCCCAATAGATCGAAATGTTTAAGGCTTGCAAGCACTATTCTTAAGGATACTGGCGCATAGTAGTACGAAACTCGGTGTGATAAGTTTCTAGTGGCTATCCTCCCAAGATATAATACGCCTTTTTCTATACTTCGCACTGGATATTATAAGGAATATGAACAACGTTATGGTATAACCAGCGAAGAAGAGACAAGAAAGAAGGAAAAATTTTCTTTTGTAATTTAGAGTCTTACTTTGGAATTTTGGTTGTAATATCAAACAAAGAGCCGATAAGATCAATTAGTAATTAATTGATAGCATTATATTGTCTCACAATAATAATGGAGAGTTTACAAAGAAATAAATCAAATGTTACAAAGCTATTATACTGCCGTTACATGACCGTTAAAAAGTCGTTAACTGTCGTTGCAAAACTGTTACCAAATGATGGCATTCATGATGGTCATAACTATTATCGAAGCTGTTATTTTCAAATATTTCAAAGTCGATGAGATATCCAACAGTCACGACAGCTTGAGCTGTAGAGAGGAGTGATCATTTCGCTTGATCCTCTACCAATGTATCCAAAATGCCCGCGTAAGGATATAATCGCCCACCGTCGTCAAGGGTGCGTTCCGGTACGTAGATTATCGACGTTGAGGAATTTATGCTGTGTGAACACAGGAATGAAGAAGAGGAAACGTTTGATCAATGGTGGGCTTTTCATGAAAACTCGGATGAAAGTGAGTAATAACACGAATCACGTCACTGAAGGTTATTTCACTCCGGAGTCCAAGGGGGGCGTCTGCTCGGACGATCCGACGTCTGCTCGGACGATCGATCAAGAGGAGATCGTTCGAGCGGTCGGTACTAGTGGCCGTTTGAATATTTTGAATGTAACCACACAATGCTCTTTTTTCTTTTAAACCTAGGCAAGAAAAAAAGGGGGGTACTCTTCTTAATACAAGAGCTGTCGGCACCTTCATGTCGTGCTCCTGTTGCTGCCCACATGATAAATGGCCGAACCATCAATCAACAACGTACTGTGGTCTCTTAATCACCCATACAACAAAGAAGGAGAAGAAGCAGCGGCAGCACGAAACAATTAATCAGAGCTAATAACAATTAATCCACCAACCTCAATGGATCGAGACTTCCTCATAAGCTCCAAGTACGTGAGCATCTCTAACTCAGCGCGCTAATTAATTAAAATATAACCAAAACTTTCGTAGACCGCATGAATACATTGCACATTCCATGACCAAAAAAAAAAAAAAAAATTAGTAAATTTATTAACCTAAAGGTATTATTATTAAACAATGACTATGTGATGAAGGTCTTGGAGAGGACAAGATTTGTGATGGGACTCATCCACTATTGGCCAATTGTCTTCATATCTTTTGTTGATGCTAATGGGAAAGTTAGACGCAAAAAAAGGATACCCAAATGGCTTTTGGGTAAAGGGGAGGTTGGACCATTTTTTGACAGAAGTGATCCATTCAAATTGCTCCTTCCACGCCCCCATCACTTGGTGCCTTAGGGAGATGAAACATGCTTTTGATTTTAATCTCTGTTGCATTGCCACTGCTGGGGTAAAGCGGTCATTTCCTTAACCAACAATCAAAACGGGTGTTGGTAAAAAAAAAGAAAAAAAAAAGGGAATAAAGAAGGAAAGTAGTGGGATAAAGAAAGATTACTATCATTATTTTTGGAATGACAATCGGGTGGTGTTCCGGTTGGTTTTTGCGTACCTTGATTTGTCCGACCCTGTTTTCATTATGATAAAGTTGTTGTTAATTGTTAATTGAATGAGAGATAATCGATATCATGCAAGGGGGAAGCTATAACAGAACAATCATTAAGGACAATCAATCAAATTGCTCCTTCCACACCCCCCATCACTTGGTGCCTTAGGGAGATGAAACATGCTTTTGATTTAATCTTTGTTAGGGGTGTGCATGGTCCGGGCTAGTTCGGTCCTTGTCCCCAAATTTTCAGGACCAGGGATTGGACCGGATCGGGACCCACGGTTCGGTCCGATCTCACTGGGACCGCTAACGCCAGCTGCTTATAGAAATCCAACTTTTGGAATACATGCATGGCTAATTCTTCAGAAATTTTTGCTCTAGACATGTGAGAGAATCTATACTTTGTTTCTTAAGTTTGCATTTGGTGAAGTTGAAATCTTTCCTTTTCCTCGAATTGACTCATGCTCTAACAATAGTTCGACATGTTAATAAGACAGATGTTGTCACCCTTGGTTCTACATTTGGGGTATGCCTTGTGTTCTGTTTTGGAAATTCTTCTTAATTTTCTTAATTCATTTCAAATAAATGTAGTTGGAGACTATCATTTTGTTGAGGATTATAAACCTTAAACGGGATTCCCATTTTTTTCAGTCTCTTTCTCATATCATGGATACTTCGATGGAAGATTTAGCTCGATGTCCTGGTATAGGGGGAGCACAAGGTGCTTTTATCTTGAACCTACTGCAATACTTATATTAAAATTCTATTGAAGACTTTTATTTCAATTTGTCTACCTATGCTTTGAAGTTGGTAACGCACTTGTATGATACTTTTCACGAACCATTCAAGCATGTGGTTCAAATGTTGTTGCTACAGCTCCAGAAGCTCATGTGTAGAAAAGGCCGAACCAAGGAAATTGTGGCTTTTTTTTTTAAGTCAAACATTTTTAATTCTTTTTTTCTAATTATATATATACATAAAATTATATGTATTCCAAGTGGTTCGGTCCTAGTGGTCTTGTCCGGTCCTTTCCACCATAGAATCAAGAATCGAATCGTCCGGTCATCAGTCCCATTTATTAGGATCGGGGATCGGGCCTCCCCCCCTTAAGGATCTGACCAACTTGGACTTGGGCGGTCCGGTCCTGTTTGTACACTCTTAATCTCTGTTGCATTGCCACAACTGGGGTAAAGTGGTATTTTCCTTGACCACCAATGCTAAGAAAAAAGGGTGTTTGTAAAAGAAAGAAAGAAAGAAAGATTATTGTCATTACTTTTGGAATGACCGTCAGGTGGTGTTCGAGCTGATTTTCACGTATCTCGATTAGTCCGGCCCTATTTTCATTATGGTAACGTTTTGTTAATCGAATGGATAATGAAGAACGGTAACGCATACACATCGATGCCCGCTTAAACAATTCAGATACTTGACCTGCATACTTCCTTGTCCCACACATAACAGTCAATTATCCCTCCACTATTCTCGATCTCGAGTGGCCTCTCAAGATTACCGGCAACACCGTCTTTGAAAAGTTTGAAACCATAGCCTATCCAATTCTTGTTTTGGCAGTAAGTCAAGACCAATGATAACTACACCGTTAATGTTAATTAAACCTCGTCAGATAGTATAATTAGAAAGTGATTCATGTCCTAATTGGTCATAATTGAAGCTATGTGCGTGAAAAATTTCTTTTATCGGGTCACCTCGGTGGGGTGCACAGTTGTTGCAAGTGACATTGCCCCAAATTTGCAAACTCCTCCTCCATGGTCGAGGCGAACCTTTAAAATTAAGAGAGACAGAGAGAGAGAGAGGGAGATTTGCTTTTGGAGATGAGATGACAGGCTGAGCAATGAGGGAGAGGAATGGTGCATCAGGCGCCCACGCGCGCTTGTTAGTACGGGACCCACACGTGACATCTATCATGCGCCCGCCTTTTTTTTTTTCCCTTCTCGTCTCTGCCCTACTTTTCTTTTCTCATGATTGTTACGTTTTTTTTTTTTTGCAGGAAATCTTTCTAGGGCCTCCATATTAGGTAGTGCAAGCCTACCTCATTTTATTTTGATACCACATATGATATAAATTTACTGCTTAATCAATCGCCATAACAGTAAATTTGACCTAGAGTGGAAACCCATATGGATTCTTTGTCATTTGTCAAAAGTACTCGATTAGCTTTGGACTTGACGGTGCCTGTGGCTTTGGAACGAGGAATCGAATTGATCCCATCCGATTTTGTCTCCCAAAGCACAGCTTAGGACCAAACCAAGAACTTATCTTAAGTCGATTCTAATCCCTAGAACAGAACTCGAAACCCAAGTGGGTCTCCTCGAATGTTTCTCGGAACAGAATCAAACCCGAGCAAAAATAACAAAAGGGTCTCCTTATTCATCCTCCGAATTTGCACGACCCCCACGCCAGCGAAAGTATTCGCGAGAATGCGAGACGGGGTTTCTTTCGAGGCCGGCCGGGCTGCATCTTGAAATTTTTAGTCGGTAAAGATGCGACGAGGCTAAGTTTCGCAATGATGGAGCGGGCGTGGGATCGGATCCTCTGGGTTTTTGGGGGGGGTTGGTGATTTTCGTGGGAGAGATTCGGATGTGGTCCTTTTAGGGTTAAAGAGGATCTTGGGTCGGTACTAAAAAGTGGCGCAGCCGTTAAATCAAGTGCCCTTCCCTCCATGACCGCTTGCGGGATTCTAGGGCAGTGTCCCACGCTGAAAGTCGAACCAATTTCATTCCTTTCCCAAACATTAGTCTTTGGCAATTATTTCGCATGATAGTGTACAATTCCCTAAAGAAGAAAGGGAATGATTTGCTTTTTTTTTTTGTCAGATAAAAAGGGCATGATTGAAAAAAGGAAAAAAAAAAAAAAAAGAGAACATATTCCGTCGAACGTAGTTTGTGAAGATACCGTCATATTACCGATCGTACAATCCCACGATTTTGCGTATTCGTCTCTATAGTTGCCCATCAATGTGGAGGGCTTCAAAGACTGTCGGGCACGCTTCATTGGTAGCTTGTGATAATGTTTGAGAAGAATGTCGGTAGCTTGTGATAATGTGAAAAATGCTATTTGTAAATATAAATTCAAAAAGTCTTTCGAATGATCAATTTTAGTTTTTAAATGCAATTTGTTTAAAATAAAAAAAATAATTGTTACATATGGAAAATTTTTAAATTTAAAAAAAATCACATCAAAGTGGATATTTCAACTAAAAAGAGAGTAATTGCACTATAATAAACATGGCCACATATGTCTCGAGGAAGGAAATAGAAAAAAAATCCTAAACCTATTACAATTATGCCAATTCAGTTATAAAACTTTTTTTTGCAGACTCAGTCCTAAATCTTTTGCAATTGTACCATTTCAGTCCATCCATTGAATTTTGACTAATCGGCCCCTAATATTTTAACATTTTTATGATTTTTTTTATATTTTTATATTTTATTTTATTTTTTTTCCCCTTCCCCTTCCCAACCCCTCACCTACCTCCAATTAGTCCAGCGACCGGCCAGAGGTGCGGCCAACCCTCATCTGACCATGGCAAGGCTCGACCTCCAAGACTAGATCTGGGCTCGAGCCTTGCCTCAGATGACAAGGCTGCGAGATTGGCTCTCATCTGGCCATCGCTGGGCTGCGACCTTGCACTGCAAACCTAGATCTAGGGTTGTGACTCGAGCGCACTTGGCATCGCGAAGAAGAGGGGGCTAGTTGTCATAGCGGAGGGCGTGGAGAGGGGGCTTGATGCAACAGCGCTTGTAGCGACGACATTCGACAACAGCCTTCCAATGGAGCTAAAGCGAAGGGAGTAGCGACATCCCAAGAGGGGAGCAGGAATTATGAAGATAGTGAGGGTAATTGTGAAATTATGAAGATTGAGTGAGGCTAATATTGGAAATTCAAAAAATTCACTAACCCTCATCACTGTTGCTTGTCAAGATAGCTGCCTTGGGCTTTCAGCCTTTTGAAGGCTCACTTTAAGACAATGGTATTTCAAAAAATTTGCCAAACACCTAAATTTGTCAAAGCCCTTGGAAAAGTGGTTCCCAAACGCAATCTAAGTATCACAATTTTATCATTTGGCAAATAGGTAAGCACATTCCTAGAAGGTTACCCATACTTGTAGTGCTCTAATCTTAATACGTCTAATATTGGAGTTTCAATGTTGAATGATGTTGTTACTTCGGAAAGCGCCTCTTGTTTCCACATATATAATTTGGGAGAGTTCTACCCTATTCTTGTATACTAAGCATTTTCTTTCTGCCCCTTTCATCTTCCTAAAAGTTTGTCAATAGTTGCACTTTATCTGGGCCCTCTTGACCCCACGATCATTCTACACCCTCGTCGGATTGGATTGTGATAGGCCCACCAGCTCTGTGGGGTTCATCCTTGAACCAACCGTCTAATGGAGAGGGTCATGCTTCAATATTATATTATGACATCTCTGGATTGACTCACTTTCATTATTTTGACCCTTCATGCATAGGTAAGCACTTCGCCTTAAAATTATCCATTCTAATGGAGTTTTTACTTGAGCATGCTTAACGATAGTGTTCCAATACTAAACGATACCGTTCACATCAAAAGACGTCTCTTATGAGTTAACTTGGTTTCGCATGTATAATCTAGGAAAGCTCTCCCCTACTCAGTTTGTTACTCAATTCAATGGTGTTCCTTCGCCATCCCGGAGACTTATTAGAACCCACACCTTGTACGGACGGACCCTCTTGCCTTGGCGGTCACTCCCACCTTGTGGGAATAGATCGTTAGCTATAAAATATGAATTTCATGCCGACCCTTATCCAGAGAGATCAATAATTTGAATGGAAAGACACTAATTAGGGGAAAGGATCTTATCCCACGGAGCAAACTTTAGTACTTTTTCTTCCTCTGTATGATGATAATTTCTAATTGGAAGATAAATTTAAGACGCATCAAACACCCATTAGCCTTATGGACCAGCAAACTGTAGTTTCATTCAACCTCAAGAGCAATTTTATCAGGGCATAATACTAGAAGAAAACCCCAACTTTTGTATCTATTTCAATTATATCCAAATTTTTTCCTCTTTAAAAACCCCGACGTTTATTTTTTTCCCAATTCTACTGGCCTAATACGATTATATCCAAAACTTTTTTTGTCTCATAAAAAATATCTAATTTTTACTTTTGTCCCAATTCTACCATCATCATTCTTTTGTCCACAAGCACCATTAGTTAATTCCATGTAGGTCGAATTTTCTTGTTGAAATTACCAATAAATTTCGAAATTCGAAAACAGTGGGTTTCATGGATGGCAAAATTTGAGATCATTCGTTCAAATAATCGGATTTCTACGTCTCGCCGTTCTTAGGGCTGTCGAATGTTAGGGACAATACGAAACGCGCTATCTTGAATGGCTCCGTATCTCCTGGCAATATGTAGGAGAAACAGGCAATAGAAGAAGAGTTAGGAATTTTTTTCATGGCAGCTTTGCTGAGGTGTAATTCATCAACGATGTGAAAAATGTCACGTAGGATTAACTAATTGTAATTATGGATGGAAGGCTAACGATATTAGAATAGAGAATCTTTTTATGAGACAAAAAATACTTTTGGATATCATTGGGACAAATGCTAAAGTTGAGGTTTTTTGGGCATTACACCGGTAAAATTGAGACAAAAGTAAAATTTAAAAGTTTTTTTATCTTTATTTTTATATTAGGCCGGTAGAATTGAGACAAAAGTGAAAGTCGATGGCTTTTTAGGCGATAAAAAAAATTCGATATAACCGAGTGAGATGCCAAAGCTAGAGGATTTTTGTTGGGTTTTGAGCCATTTTTATCGGTATACAAATTTGAAGGCAAGAGGACAGAAAGACCAAGGAGAGATATCAATCCTCACACGCACTCACTGATACGGTTGGAACTAGAAACTCTGGAAACATATCCGATGATGTGATACCACGAGGACCAAATTGCAGCCGTGACGTACTAACAAGGCACGAGCGATGGAACAGCCGAAATCAGTTCCAACACACTAAAACAAAAAAACAAAAAAAAAACAATTTCTGTGGACCAGGATTTGGACCATATGGACTTGGTTCTAATCCGAGCAGTTTATATCGTTTCTGCTCGGCTAAGCATCAGGTCCTTTTTTGACAAAAGCATGTGTTTAGATGAGTCACCCACATTCCACACCCGCACGACCCCCTTCACAAAAGGACGATAAAGCAAAGCAAATTCAAAGGTGGAAGGAGACGTCGAAGGGCGACGAGGAGGAAAAGAATAGCTCCGGTCAAGATAAAAAGGAGAGGGAGAGGGAGAGAGAGAGAGAGAAAGAGAGGAGTAAAGGGAGAGCAGTCGCTAGACAAGAAATGAAAGACTAGTCTATATCTGTCTCATGATCTTGTTGACTATATTCCTTCCACAAAGTGAGCGAGAGAAAGAGAGAGTACTCCCAAGCATCGTCTTCAAGAGAAAGATTAGGTCTGCTAAGACTAAATTAACGTTACGGACCTGTTAAGTGACGTAGCTGGTTCTTTTTAAGTGCCCTAAAATTTCCTAGTCCGTGGCTCTTTTAATGTATTTAAGATTGATTTGCTCAATTGGTTGGCTCATGGGGAGGCTGTACATGAAGTACGTATCTCGATACCGACGCGGGGTATATCTTGCGGTTCGGTATACTAACTTTATAAACCGGTCTCGAGGAATTCCAACTTGTGGGGTTCTACTCATTTGGGGCTTCACATATAATGGAAAGGTTGCATTCCAAGTACATTCACCCCACCATCCCCCCTCTTTCACTAGGTCTCTCATTCACTGTGACTGTGACCAGTTGAGCGATCAAGTGCCAAAATAGTCAAAATGCAAAATGAATAGATGGAGAGATCAATCCTCTCCATGCTTGTGGCAATGATTTGACCGGAGGGAAGTGATCATGCTACACTCAGACATCAGACCCAGACTCACTGCACATTTTCTCACACCATGGGAAATGGGGTTGGTTAGAAGTATTTGTCACCTCATATTTAGCTCTAGGGCCCCCATACCATTCTTCCTTTTCAGAAATTCATCTGGAGGATCAATATCTTGGTGCATAAATAGGGCATATTGCTGTTTCAGTTCCCATTGCATATTTATTGGATTTATCACCTAAGAATTCAAACTTTTAGGTGCAGAGAGAGACTGTGTATATGACCCGGGCAAGCCCCATGCGAAAGTAGTGCTGAATAGTTTAACATCCCTTCTCCCGTGCAAATCAGATGAAAAAATGTCACATAGAAATCCTAACATAGAACAAGATAGACAAGAACTAAATGCCAAATATATTTCTAATATACTAAAGAAGATAATGCCATACTAGATTTCTCCAAGGCTAAACGTTTAAGTTAATAGGCATCGATATCAATCTCAGCCAAACTGATTACCTATCTTTTATTAAGTGCAGCTTCCTTTTGGATAGATTAGTTGAAGCATTATATTAAGCTTAGCACACCACCTTCATCCTTTCCTGCCAAGTCCAATTGCACTGCTTGTACTTTGGTTTGTCCTATTGATGTCAGCCAATTCATGGCATTATTCTGGGTATAAACAAATGCAGCAACCTTTTTAAGCTAAGCAATGAGTGGCCAAGAGAAACTTGGACACTCCAACTTAACCCCCACTTATCGATTGCCAGCTTTTCTCCCTCTTTTTCTTTCCTTTTGAGTTCTCACATCTGATCTGATTTCATAGGATTAGTTAATAGGGCATACTTCCTTAACAGTACTATTAGGAACGGTATAATCTCGATCACAGAACCACACATCATCACCACGTATTTTGCACAAAACACTTATTGATTAGGAGATCGTGTGATCAGAAACAAATGACAGTACTGTCGGACTGTCAAACTAGCAACTTCTTAGTTAATATTAGGACTCTCTCTCTCTCTCTCTCTCTCTCTCTACATCATCCATGGATATATGTATCTTGAAAGAGTGGTTGCTTCTGTCATCAATATCAATTATATGTCTAGGATTTCTGCAAGATGATAAGCAATTCCTATCTATTGCAGAAAAATGCAACTTGATAGTAATGAAGCAGGGTGGTGCATTTCCCAGTACATTCCAGAAATGGGAAGCCTGGAAAGGTTATGGATATATGCCCATCTTCACTACTCTACTAGCATAATTGTACTTGATAGAAATGGCTGATTTTTGTGTTGGCCATATAGACGCGCTAAATGGACGGAATCGTAAAACATGAAATCAGGTGGTCCTGCAAAACCTTATGCACGTCCATGGGCAGAGAGAAATTGGCCAGAATCAGATGATAATGATACACTTGAGGGAACCCAGAGTCCAAAGACCTTGAGTTGAACACCAAGCTCTGCTGAACTCAAAAGAGTTACTAGATAGTGTATTCCTCTGATGACATATTCAGTACCTGCAGATCTAACAACTTTGAGTTTCTTGATAATATATTATGATTCAGTGGTCCGTAGTCTAAGCATATCGCATCTAGTACACTTCTGAGGTAATTACTTCTGCACAAAACTCGATTGGCGAAAGCACCCTTAGTTCTGAACTCTAATGATTTCTCAAGGCTCATCCGAAATCTCGGTCCGTGATCGATGTTTCAACAGTACACTACAGCTCCGCTGCTCTCAGCCTTTTGCTTCTTGAGCTTCTGTTAGTTACAGTTACCGTTTTCATACCCGACCAATTAAACCTCTTGTTGACTTTGATCTGAGTGGAAAATTTCAGGACATATGCTTGCTGTGATTTGGACGAACAACACCTGCGCTTGCTCATATTTACTCTAAGTCATGGTGTGCTTATCAACTGAAGTGGTTTGTTGAGTCATTTGAACACATAACCTTTCTGCAATTATAGGGAAATGGGTTACCTTTTCAACCTCTTTACACATCCTATTCCATACGTCACAGTGCTTTATTGGCTTAAGAACGGTTAAGTAAAACCATCCACTTCTGAGATTGACTTCTCCAAAAATCCACTCCTCTCCTCTTTTGGTCATATCATATTTGCCCATTCAGATAATAACACCACCCACAGCATGATTAATTTCCCAGAAAGCCATTCTCTCTCTCTCTCTCTCTCTCTCTCTCTGATGTAAGCATATTTTGTCTGAAAAAAAATGATTATCCACAAACCCACGATGGCCTTGTCCCCATCTCATAATTATTGTGACCCATATGCAAGGGCATGACCTTGAGAAGAAGCACATCGTCTTCTTTTAGACATGGACTCATTGATGTATGCACACCAGACTGTTGTTTGAAGCGAGACGAATCCCACATGAGACGAATTCAATGTCGTTCTTGCTGTTCATTAGGGGTGAGCAATTCCATAATGGATCGATTCCCATTTTGGAACTTGGAACTGGACCGGGTAGGGTCGGTTCCCAATTTATGTAATGAGGAATCAGTCCACCGAGTCTTGGAACCGATGCACGCCCCTACTGTTCACAGAGCAGAGGGTCTTCGCTAAGAACTGAACCCGAACTAAAAGTAGGAAACTCCAATGGACAAAACCGGGAACTCCTTAGGAGAAATTCATGTGTCTACCACATAATGGTAGATCAATCTAACCTTCTTCATAATCAAATGGCCTAGGGTTCATGAAACCTCGCCTACAATCAAACTTGGCTTTGTTTCTTCCTCAAGTAGTGGGGTGTGTTGAAGCCTTTTCTCAGCCTATAAAAACCCCATCTTCCCCCTCCACATTCCCTCCCGTCCCTCCCTCCCTCTCCCTCTCCCTCTCCCTCTCCTCTCCCTCTTTCTCTTCCACATCCTCTAAAGAATTTGCAGACAACCAAATTCGCTTAAAAGGTGCAAAAAATGGAGCCTAACGAAGTTGCAGGACTCCATTACATCATATCTTCCAATACATCCCAATTCCCAGTTCATTTGAGCATGATCCATGACCAACCCAACACGTACAATCACTACAACACCTCATCTCGCACATTCTACAATGGCCAATTCCCATCTCAGGTCCAGGAGCTCGGAGCACCCTCGCCTTGCTTCAGCAGCAACCACTCCACGTCCGATGAGGCGGACGAGCAGCAGCTGATGCTGATCAACGAGCGGAAGCAGAGGAGGATGATATCCAATCGGGAGTCGGCCCGCCGGTCCCGGATGAGGAAGCAGCGGCACCTGGATGAACTCTGGTCGCAGGTCGTCTGGCTGCGCAATGAGAACCACCAGCTCATGGACAAGCTGAACCACGTGTCGGAGGTCAACGACAAGGTCCTCCAGGAGAATGTCCAGCTCAAGGATGACAACTGCGGGCTTCGCCAGATGATTACTGATATGCAACTGAATAACACTTACTCGACTCTGAAGGACCTGGAAGACGTTCCTTGCAATCTCGGAACTCAATCCTCGGACTAGACTGCCGGTTCTGTTCCTTAGGCTAGTTTTAAAGCCGGAAATGGCCTGGTTTAAATTTTTATCTTCTTCCACCAAGTGGATTTTTCCTGGTTTTTTTCTTGGAAGTGAGCCAGTCCTTTTACCCCCCTATCTCTGAATGCATGTATGAGACCAAATGAATTGTTAATAACATGTTTCAAGGATTCCGTCGACCATTCTCATCAATCCCGCAGTCGCATTATTAGATCCCAGGCGGCTGTCTGAACTAAACCAGATTCCTAAATCTCATTTAGAGCCATAACATAGTCACTGCAAGAATTCCTGGAAGGAACCCTGCAAGAGGCGTCAAGATCGATCCCCTTTCTCCAGGAATAGTCCTGGCGTATCATACCGTACTCGGACAGTCATGCGAAACCCAGATCAGGGAGCTTGAGGAACGAACAAACGAATGAAATTAAAAAAACTTCTGATGCATACAAGACAAGATGCATTATTGAAGAGAAAAAGAGAAGGGACCAAGTAATTGGCGTCAGGTGAGAATGCAGGAAGCAGAGGAGGAAAAATGTTTTTAGTGGGCTATTTGGGAGATGACATAGAGAGGTCTCAAAGAGGTGGTGGGGCTCAGTATTGTCATTCTTTGTTCGATACACACAATACAGAAAACCAACAGCGACCATATAAAGGGAAAAAACATGTGAAAGTGCTCTCCACTGATTATCTATCTCCCTCTCTCCCCAAAGGAGAGAACTGTTCCTGCCTTTTTTCAGGTGCCGTGCTGATTTCATCTCCTCCTTTTTTCCCATTGAAATGTGGTCCAGAATCGACTCCGCCCCGTCGTGGTGGGGGCCTGGCTATGGCCCCACGACAGACCGATTCCACCTTCATATCGAGTTTTTTCCTGAATGTGTTTTCGTTGCGGTTCCTACACAAAGTGCCCGAACACGCAAACTGTCGTGGGGTATTGGCAGCTGCTCCTAAACCACCGGCATCTTTAATACTTCCTTTTCCAGGAATCCATACTTCGTTTACGATGCCTTGGATTTACCTCGATAGATTGGACCGAGACCGCCCGGACTGGTGGTCCAGTTCCCGGTTCTAGAGGGGTCCAATTCGGTTCGTGGTTTCGGGGACATAGGACTGGACCGACCAGTTGACTTTTTTAAAAATTTTTTAGAAAATATCTCATACTTTATTTATTTCTTTTCCAATTAGTGAATAGAATCATTAATATTGCCCGTGCCTGTAATATAATGAATGATTGCTTATATTGAAAGCCAAACTAAAATGATCAAGTAAGCGCAGAGGGCTAAATTTCCTCATAAAATCTATTAAATTAGGAACATGAATCTAGCCGTACATCAAAGTGGGGTAAGTACACCGCAAGTGCCATAACTTTTGTACGGCGCTCACTTCAGTGCCATAACTATTTTTTGCCCACTTAGTGTCACATTGAAGGAAAATCGTTTATTTGAGTGCCACTTTCGGCGAAAGTCGTTCACTTGAGTGCAACTTCTATAAATCCTCCCATGTGGACTTTTTGTTATTGTTTTATTTATTTTTTAATGACATATGGGTTTTTTTTAAAAAAATTTAAATATTTATATTTTAATTTTTGTGGCCATTTTCCCCTTGGCCAGCGAGGGTCATTAGTGACCCTCGCCGACCGTCATTTGGCAACCCAAGGGCCAGAGGTGGCTCGCCTTGAGCTGGTGTGGCCGTGATGGCCTCGGGTGACAACTATTGCAACTTCTGCTGTCGCGAGCGAGGGCATGAAGGCCCTCACCAGATCTGGGGGAGGGCCGTCGTGGCCTTGACGGCCACTGGTAAGGGGGCCCTCGTATGGACCTTGGTCGTCCTCGCATGGACCGAGGTCGCAACGGCAGACGGCCGAGGTCTAGGAGAGGGCCCCCTCACTAGTTATCGGCAGGACCGCAATGGCCATCGCCCAGATCTGGCGAGGGCCTTCACGCCCTAGCTTACGGCGGCAGAAGCCGTGATGGCCTTCGCCCGAGGCCATCACGGCCTTGTCGGCTTAGGGTGAGCCACCCCTGGCCCCTAGACCGCCTAATGGTGGCCAGCGCTGTGACCCTCCGACCTGTATTTTGCAGAGAGAGAGAGAGAGAGAGAGAGAGAGAGAGATCAAAAATCAAGAAAGAGAAAAAGAAGAAGAAAATTTGGAAAATCAAAAAAAAGAAAAATTCCACATTTACCTCAAAATATTTAAAAAAAAAACGTTTCGCCGGTGCTATCTTAGTTTTTCTGGCCACCACGTCAGTTTTTCTGACGTCCACATAAGCGATGGCAAATTTCGATTTTAAAAGTTATGGCATTCAAGTGAACGAAAAAAAAAGTTATGGCACTTAAGTGAGCGTTGTACAAAAGTTATGACACTTGCAGTTTTTCTGGCGTCCACATAAGCGATGACACTTAAAGTGGTCGATTTTTAAAAGTTATGCCATTCAAGTGAACAAAAAAAAGTTATGTCACTCAAGTGAGCGCCGTACAAAAGTTATGGCGCTTGCAGTGTACTTACTCCCATCAAAGCCATCCAAACAGCTCATCTTTATATCACCTAAGTTGGGAGCATCTTGCAGGTTTTTATAGAACAAAGATGAGGTGTAAAATGCTCTCTTCTTTGAAGCAAAAGTTAGAGAACATATGTATTAATTTTTGTCTTTACATAGTGCAGAGTAACCCATGTATGAAACAAGGTAAGAAACAATGTAACTTGATCTCGAAGCTTCTAAGTAAATGTCTAAGCTTTGTCTATCACAAAGTAAAAGTAAAAGGAGAATTTTGGTCTTAGATTCAACCTCTTTCAAGTGACAACGTTCATGCATCGAGGCAGAGAAAAGTGGTGCCTAAACTAGAATCAAGGCAGGAAATTTTGATGCATTTTTTTTGTCATGTTACTTGTCCAATGGAACTGTCTAGGAACTGTACCAACTCGATCGGTCCAGCCGCTAGTTCCGACAAATTGGGAACTGGGACCACCGGTCCAATTCTTGATTCTTGAGGGAACTGGATTGGATCGAAAATCGATTACCCTAATACATACATGTATTCTTCTATATCATGGTTGTATTACGCTCAACGATCGCCCAGAGTTTCTTTTTAAATTTGAAAACGAAAGGAGAAAAGTTGTGTATTGATAACAGAGGGTTACACCAATATGTATATCTCTCTAATAATAAAGAAGACTAAAATATCATTGCTAACAAATAAGCTCAATAATTAACGTTTTAACACTCCATCTCAAGTTGATGCATAAACATCAAAAAGTTCCAACTTGTTACACAAAGTAATCACTCTACTCCCTTACAATGACTTAGTGAAAAGATCAGTAAGTTGATCATTGGTCCGTGTGTATTCAAGTGTTATTTCCTTGTTCTTAATCTTTTCTCACACAAAATGGCAATCTATTTTAATATGCTTTGTACTCTCATGAAAGACTAGATTTGAAGCAATATGCATAGCGGACTAGTTATCACAATACAAAACTGAGGGAGTTGAGGAAGGCATGTTGAGCTCGAATAACGACATTTTCAACCAAAGCAACTCGCTAGTCACACGAGCCATAGCTCGATATTCTATCTCTACACTCGATCAAGACACATCCTGTTGATTCTTACCTTTTCAACTCACAAGATTGCCTCCAAAAATATACAATAGCCAAAAGTCGATCTCCTATCAATAAGACAGCCAACCTAATTAGCATCAAAATAGTCAATGACACTAAAATGTCCACGATTCTTAAACAAAAGGCCTTTACCTAGTGCTTCCTTTAAGTACTTAACAACAAGTAGCACTGCCTCCTAATGTGTAGTGCGAAGAGCACTCATAAATTGACTAACCATGCTAACAGTAAAAGAAATATCTAGTTAGATGACAGTTAAATAGTTGAGCTTACTCATAAGCTTCCGATACTTACTTTATAATGAAGTAAGTTGCCATGTTCTGCATCAAATTTCACATTAAAATCAATTGGAGTATTGACAGGCTTTACTCTAAGAAAACCAATCTCACTTAGAATATCTAGAATATATTTTTCACTGTGATAATGAGAAACCATCATGTGAGTAGGCTACCTCAATGCCCAAGAAATATCGCAGAGGACCCATACCTTCTGTGCTGAACTCTATCTATAAAAATTGTTTTAACTTTTCTATACTCATGGAATCTCTACCAGTGATGATTATATCATCCACATATATAACCAGGAGCACACACCCTTAGGAGAAGTAGAGCTAAACACAAAATGGTCCACAGTACAACGTTACAAATCGAATCAAATAATTGCATCACTAAAATAGCCAAACCAGGCAAAAGGAGACTGTTTCAAATCATATAATGCCTTTTGCAAGCGATGGACATCAATAGGCTCCCCCTAAGCAATAAATCCTAAGGGGTTGCTCTATACATACATTCTTTGTCAAGTTGCCGTGAAGAAAGGCATTTTTGACATCAAGTTGATGGATAGTCTAACCATATCGGACAGCAAAAGAGATGAAAATACAAACAGAAGGTATCTTTGCGACAGGAGAGAATGTATCATCATAATCAACTCCATAGATCTGGGTGTAACCTTTGGCAACTAAAGGGGCCTTCAAATACTCAACAGACCCATTGGTTGAAACTTCACCATGAAAACCCAAATGACACCTCACAACCTATTTGCCATCAGGTAATGGTGTAAGCTGTCATATCCCATTATCTTGTATCGCCTGCATTTCATCCTCCATAACCCGCTAACCTAGATGGGCAAGAGCCTCTACAACAATACTTGGTATGGACATAGCAAATAAAGAAGTAATAGACGAGAAATAAGTAGGAGAAAGACAATCATATGATAAAAACTGAGAAAGAGGGTGACGAGTATGTGTATGACAAGATAAACCAGTATAGAGAGCAAATCGAGAATTAGGTTGACAGACATAAGAACACATAGCTTTGTGCAATGTAATGGGAATATCGGTAGTAGAATCAGGCTCAGAAGAAATTGGTGGATTAGAGGTCGAGACATGAATTGTTAGAGAAACATGCATGTCCAATTCAGACAGTGACTATACTACCTCACGTTGAATAGAACGGTATTATTGATAGATTTGGTAAAAAAACTGAAAATCGAGTAATGGTTCTGTTACCCCGTTAAAGGGATAGGCAGCAGTGGAGCCATGGCCAAGGACAAAGTATCTTCATAAGGAGTTGTCATTTGGTTAGCAGAGGAGTAATATAATTGGTCCTCGAAAAAGGTCACATTGCGAGACATACAACCATCGACTAATTGAACTATAACACTTATACCCTTTTTGAGTTCGAGAGTACCCAAGAAACACACGCTTGATGGCTCGTGGATTAAGTTTAACATGACCAGGACCAAGACTATGCACAAAATAAACACACCCAAAACACATAGG